>JAJSRW010001735.1:0-50994 GCA_022414725.1 Microglena sp. YARC | reverse complement strand
GCAGGTGGGGTAGCTGTGATCAGAGGGGTGGGCAGTGGGGTAGTTTGGGTGGGTAAGCGGGGTAGGTCAAGGGGTGTGTAGTGGGTAGTGGGCATAGGCAGTCAAGGTGGTGGAGCTGGTAGTATCGTGGGTGGCCAGCGTGTCTGGGTGGGCTGGTTAGCGGTTAGCAATCAGGGTGTGGTAGGATAGAGTGTGGGTTGACATCAAGGTGTAGCTGTAGGTATCGAGGGTGGGCATGTCGGGTAAGTCTGTGGGGGTAGACGGTAGCACAGGGTGTGCGTAGTGGTAGGTGGTAGCAATCTAGGTGGGTAGCTGGTATGATGCAACGGTCGGCAGCGAGGGTAGTCTGTGGGGTGATAGCGGGTGGCTGCAGTGTGTAGTGGTAGCTAGAGGTAGCAGGTCAGGTGGGTGAGCGTAGTAGTAGTAGGTGGGCAGCGGGGTGAAGTCTGTGGGGTGGACTGGCGGGTCTGCATCAGGGTGTGTAGTGTGTGTAAGGTAGCGTCAAATGGTCTGTAGTATCAGGTGGAAGCGGGTAGTTTGTGGGGTGGGTGGGCAGTGAGAGGTAGCATCAGGGATGTGGTAGTTCAGTGGGTACATCAAAGGTGGGTAGTTGTAGTATTAGCAGGTTGGCAGCGGGGTGTCTTGGTGGTTAGCAGTGTCGTCAGGTTGGTGTAGTGGGTAGGTGGTAGATACAAGGTTAGCTGGTGTATCAGGGTGCACGGCTTCTGTGGGTCGGGTGACAGTAGAGGTAATAGGGTGGTGTAGGGTAGTGGGGTTAGCCAGTCAAGGGTGGGTAGTTGGGGGTAGTAGGTGGCGGAGGAGGCAGCGGGTAGCTTTGGTGGGGGTTAGCATTAGCATCGCAGGTGTGGGTAGTGGGTAGTGGAGCGATCAAGGTGGGGTAGGCCTGGTACTCCTCAGGGTGGCAGCGGGTAGTAGGTGTGGGTGGGTAGCGGTAACATCAGGGTGGGTGTAGTGGGGTAGTGGGTAGGGCGGATCAAGGGTGGGGTAGCTGGTAGTATGCCTGGGTGGGGCCCGCGGGGTAGGTGGGCGTGTGGTGTAAGTAGAGGTAGGCTCGGGTGTGGTAGGTGTGAGTGGTTGTATGCTAGGTGGTACGGTGTGAGTCTCAGGGTGGGGCAGCGGTAGTCGTGTGTGGGAGGTACGCATAGGGTACATGGGGTGTGTAGGTGCTAGTGGTGAGCAAAGTGTAGGCTGAGTGGTACATCAGTCAGCGGGTAGTTTGTGGGTGGCTAGCGGAGTAGAAGGAAGCGGATCAGGGTGTGTAGTGGGTAGTGGTAGCATCAAGCGAGAGTGGGGTGGACTGGTAGTACAGGGTGGGGCACGGGTGGTTTGTGTGGGGTGGGGTGGCTAAGTCTGAGGTAGGCATCAGGGGTTGTGTAGTGTGTGATGGTACTATCGGAGGTGGGTGGCGTGGTAGATATTGAGAGGAGATAGAGAGTCAGCGGATAGTTGTGGGGTGTTGGGTAGTGGTGAAGCTCGAGGCAGGGGTGGGGTTAGTGGGTAGTGGGGCGTAGCAATCAAGTGGGTAGCTGATAAGTGATCAGGGTGGTCTGGTGGTTTGTGTGTGAGGCAGTAGGAGGTAGCAGTCAGGGTGTAGTAGTGGTAGTGGGTAGCAAATCAAAGTGGGTGAAGCTGTATTTCAGGTGGCATAGCTTGTGGGGTGGGTTAGTGGGTAGCATCAGGTGTGTGTAGTGGGTAGTGGGTGGCATCAAAGTAGGTAGCTGGTGTTGGTTCAGGGTGGGTAGGGTACGGGGTGTTTTATAGATAGGGTGGGGTAGCAGTATGACAATTCTAGGGGGTGTGTAAGTGTGGTAGTGCGGTAGGATGCAAGGTGCGTAGTCAGGTTAGTCCCTGTAGTGGGTAGCGTTGAGAGTGATTGGGTGTTAGTGGGTAGTGAGGTTGTAGTGGGTAGAACATCAAGGATGGGCCGTACGACTTATGAGTAACACCATTTTGGGTGGTGGCTCCACGTGGGTAGTTATGTGCGAGATATGAGATCGCTATGCGGCGGTAGACATCCAAGGTTGTGAGATAGTGGGGTCGTGGGGTAGCTTTATCAAGGTAGGTAGTAGTATCAGGGCTGGGCAGCCGGGTAGTCTGTGGGTGGGTCGCAAGTAGAGGTAGCAATCAGGGCGTAGTAGTGGTACGTGGGGTAGCAATCAAGTGGGTAGCTGGTAGTATCAGGGTGGGAGCGGGTTAGTCTGTGGGTGGGGTTAGCGGGTAGCATCAGGGTCGTGTAGTCGGGTAGTGGGTAGGACATCAAGGTGGGTAGCTGGTAGTATCAGGGTGGGCAGCGGGTAGTCTGTGGGCCTGGATAGCAGTAGAGGTGCTCAGGGTGTGTAGTGGGTAGTGGGTAGCATCAAGGTAGGTAAGCTGTAGTATCAGGGTGGGCAGCGGGTAGTTTGTGGGTGGGTCGCAGTAGGGTAGCATCAGGGTGTGTAGTTTTGGTAGTGGGTAGCATCAAGGTGGGGTAGCTGGTAGTATCAGGTGGGCAGCGGGTCGTCTGTGGGTGGATAGCGGGTAGCATCAGTAGGGTGTGTAGTGGGTAGTAGGGTAGGCATCAAGGGTGGCAGTAAGCTAAGTAGTATCAGGTGGGCTAGCGGGTGTACCTGTCGGGTGGTAGCAGTGAATTGGTAGCATCAGCCGTGCGTGCGTAGTTTCTGGTAGTGGGCTAGCTCCCCCATCAAGGTGGGTAGCTGGTTAGTATCCAGGGTGGGCAGCGGGTAGTCTGTGGGTGGGTAGCAGTAGAGCGTGGGGTAGCATCAAGGCCCCGGTCGTGTTAGTGGGTAGTGAGGTAGCATCATTTTCCAAGGTGTTCGGTAGCTTGGTGTATGGCAAGGGTGGGCCAGCGGTAGATTTGTGCGCCTGGCCGTGGTTCAGTGCAGACGGGTGCATCAGGGTGTGTGTGGGTAGTGGCGGGTCCAAGGTGGGGTTTACAGCTGGCTAGTATCAGGGGTGGGCAGCGGTAGTCTTGTGGGTGAGTGATAGAGGTAGCATCAGGGTGGTCAGTGGGCACCTAGTGTCTAACACACAGGTAGCATCAAAGGTGGTAGCTGGGTTAGTATCAGTGTGGGCAGCGGCGGTAGTTGTGGGTGGGGGGGGCAGGGGGTAGCAGTAGGGTCGCATCAGGGTGTGTAGCTGGGTAGTGGGTAGGATCAAGGTGGGTAGCTGTAGTATCAGCCGAGGTCAGTGGGCAGCGGTACGTAGAGGTGTAAGTATGGTGTGGGTAGTGAGTAGTCATCCAAGGTTAGCTGGTAGTATTGGGCAGGGTAGTTTGTGGGTGGGTAGCGCGGGGGTCTGAGTAAATCAGGGTGAAGGTACCCGGGGGTATAGGAGGGTGGGCGTTAATGTGGGTTGGGGTAGTAGAAGCATACCGTTATATTCAGTGGGTGTATGGGGTAGGGTAGCATCAAGGTGCATCAGGTAGCAGCTGTAGTATCAGGTGGGCAAGCGGGTTAGTCTGTGGGTGGGTAGCGTAGGTAGCATCAGGGTCGTGTAGTGCGGTAGTGGGTAGCATCAAGCGGTAGATGGTAGTGGGTGTATGCTGTAGTAGTGGTGGCCAGCTGGGGTGCTGAAAGTATCAGGTGGGCAGAGGGTAGTCTGTGGGTGGGTAGCGGGTAGCATCAGGGTGTGTAGTGGGTAGTGGGTAGCATCAAGCGTGGGTAGCTGGTAGTATCAGGGTGGTGCGGCGGTGGTATCTCGTGGGTGGGGTAGGCGGGTAGCATCAGGGTGTCGTAGTGGTAGTCCGGGGGTAGCATCCAAGTTGTGGGTGGGTAGGGTAGCATCGGGTTGTATGCGGTAGAGGGTAGCATCAGGGTGTGTTGGGTAGCTGGTAGTATCAGGTCGTGCGCAGCAGGGTAGTCTGTGGGTGGGTTAGCAGGTAACAATCAGGGTGTGTACTGGGTAGTGGGTAGCATCAAGTGGGTAGCTGTTAGTATCAGGGGTGGGCAGCCGGGTAGTCTGTGGGTGTGGTTAGCGGGTTAGTATCGGGTGTGTAGTGGGTAGTGTGTGTAGCATCAAGGTGGGTAGCTGGTAGTATCAGGGTGAGCAGAGGGTAGTTGGTGGGTGGGGTAGCAAAGTAGGAGGTAGCATCAGGTGGGTAGTGGGTAGCATTCAGAAGGTGGACAGTGTAGTCATAGGGTGGGCAGCGGGTAGCTGTGGTGGGTAGCGGGTAGCATCAGGGTGTGTAGTTAAAGCTGGTAGTCATAGGGTGGGCAGCAGGTAGAGTGGGTAGTGGGTAGCAATCTCAGCATCAGGTGGGGTGGCGCAGCCGGTAAGTTTTGTGGGTGGTAGCGTTTAGAGGTAGCATCAAGGGTGTGTAGTGGGTTAGTGGGTAGCCATCAAGGTGGGTAGCGGGTAAGTCTGGGTAGTATCAGGCGGCACCGTAGTTGTGGGTGGGGTAATAGGAAGAGGTAGCATCAGGGTGTGTAGTGGGTAGTGGGTTAGCATCAAAGTGGGTAGCTGGTAGTATCAGGGTGGGTAGTTCTGTGAGGTGGGTAGCTGGGTAGGTAGCATCAGGGTGTGTAGTGGGTAGTGAGGTAGCATCAAAGGTGGGTAGCTGGTAGTATCAGGGTGGGCAGCGGGTAGTCTGTGGGTGGGCTAGAGGTAGCATCAGGGTAGTGGTAGTTTGCGTAGTTGGGTAGCATCAGAGGTGGGTAGCTGTAGTATAGGTGGCAGGGTGGGCAGCTAGTTGTGGGTGGGCAGTACAGTCAGAGTGGTAGCATCAGGGTGTAAGTGGTGATGTTAGCATCAAGGGTCGGGTAGCTGGTAGTATCAGGGTGGGCAGTCGGGTAGTCTGTGGGTGAGGGTAGCCGGGGTAAGCATCAGGGTGTGTAGTGGGTAGTGGGTAGCATCAAGGTGGGTAGCTGGTAGTATCAGGGTGGGCAGCGGGTAGTCTGTGTGGTGCAGTAGAGGTAGCATCAGGGTGAGGTAGCGTAGTGGTAGCATCAAGGTGGGTAGCTGGTAGTATCAGGGTGGGCAGCGGTGTCTGTGGGTGGTAGCGTAGCCTCAGGGTGTGTAGTGGGTAGTGGGTAGCATCAAGGTGGGGCTGGTAGTATCAGGGTGGGCAGGTAGTCTGTGGGTGAGGTAGCGGGTGTAGTGGGTAGTGGGTAGTCAGCGTAGCTCATGGGTGTAGTGGGTAGTGGGTAGCATCAAAGGTGTGGGGTAGTGGTAGTATCAGGGTGGGCAGCGGGTGAAGTCGCTGTGGGTGGTAGCGGGTAGCATCAAGGGTGTGTAGTGGGTAGATAGTAATCCAAAGGTGTGTAGTAAGAAGTGGTATGGTCTGTGGGTGGGCTCAGGGTGTTGTAGTGGGTAGATGGGAGGTACGCGCATCAGGTGGTAGCTGGTAGCCACATCAGGGTGTGCAGCGGGTAGTAGCTTGGTGGGCATAGCGGGTAGTTTAGTGGGTGGGTTAGGGTATGGTATATCAGGGTGGGCAGCTATAGGGCCTAGGGTGGGTAGCGTTGGTAGCATCAAGGTGTGTAGTGGGTAGTGGGTGGAGCAATCAAGGTGGGTAGCTGGTAGTATCCGTTAGGGTGGGAGCAGGTATAGCAGGTGGTGTGGGTAGTGTGGTAGTGGGTAGCATCAAGGTGGTAGCTGGTAGTATCATGGGTGGGCAGCAGGTAGTTTTTGTCGGTGGGTAGCGGGGGATGGTGTGTAGTGGGTAGTGGGTAGCATCAAGGTGGGTAGCTGGTAGTATCAGGGTGGGCAGCGGTAGTCTGTGGGTGGGTACAGTAGAGGTAGCATCAGGGTGGGTAGGGTAGTGGGTAGCATCAAGGTTGGGTAGCTTGGTAGTATCAGGGTGGGCAGCGGGTAGTCTGTGGGTGGGTAGCGGGTAGCATCAGGTGTGTAGTGGTAGTGGGTAGCATCAAAGGTGGGTAGCTGGTAGTATCAGGGTGGGCAGCGGGTAGTCTGTGGGTGGGTAGCAGTAGTTACGGTAGCATCAGGGTGTGTAGTGGGTAGTGGATAGCATCGCAAGGTGGTAGCTGGTTGTGGCATCAGGTGGGGTGGGCAGCGGTGGTAGTTGGGTGGATAGCGGTATCGGTAGTGGGTAGTGGGTAGCATCAAGGTGGGTAGCTGGTAGTATCAGGGTGGGCAGCGGGTAGTCTGTGGGTGGGTAGCAGTAGGTAGCATCAGGTGTGGTAGTGGGTAGTGGGGTAGCATCAAGGTGGGTAGCTATATCAGGGTGGGCAGCGGGTAGTCAGGGCAGTGGGCATCAGGGTGTGTAGTGGGTAGTGGTAGCATCAAGGTGGGTAGCTGGTAGTATCAGGGTGGGTGGGTAGTCTGTGTGGGTGGGTAGCGGGTAGCATCAGGGTGTGTAGTGGGTAGTGGGTTAGCATCAAGGGTGGGTAGTTGGTAGTATCAGGGTGGGCAGGGTTAAGTTTGGGGGGGCAGCGGGTAGTTGTGTGGGTGGGTAGCAGGTAGCATCAGGGTGTGTAGTGGGGTGGTAGCATCAAGGTGGGTAGCTGGTAGTATCAGGGTGGGGCGGGTAGCAGTAGAGGTTGGGTGGGTAGGGTATAGTAGCACAGTGGTGTAGTAAGTAGTGGGTACATCACTGTGGGTAGCTTGGTAGTATCAGGGTGGGCAGCGGGTAGTTTGTAGTGGGTACATCAAGGTGGTAGCTGGGTATCAGGGTAGCGGGTAACATCAGGTGTGTGTAGTGGGTAGGGTGGGTAGTATCAGGGTGGGTAGCTGGTAGTATCCAGGGTGGGCAGCGGGTAGTTTGTGGTGTGGGTAGCAGTAGCGGGTAGCATCAGGGTGTGTAGTGGGTAGTGGGTAGGATCAAGGTGGGTAGCAGGGTGGGTAGTATCAGGTCGGGTAGTTCACTGTGTCTGAGTGGGCTAGCAGTAGCATGAGGGTGTGTTAGTGGGTAGCGGCGGATATGGTAGCATCAAGGTGGGTAGCTGGTAGTATCAGGGTGGGCAGCGGGTAGTTTGTGGGTGGGTATGGTAGCAGGTAGCATCAGGGTGTGTAGTGGGTAGTGGGTAGGATCAAGGTGGGTAGCTAGTAGTATCAGGGTGGGTAGCAGGTAGTCTGTGAGTGGGTAGCGGGTAGTATCAGGGTGTGTAGTGGGTAGTGGGTAGCATCAAGGTGGGTAGCTGGTAGTATCAGGGTGGGCAGCGGGTAGTTTGTGGGTGGGTAGCAGTAGAGGTTAGCATCAGGGTGGTGTAGTGGGTAGTGGGTAGCATCAAGGTGGGTAGTTGGTAGTATCAGGGTGGGCAGCGGGTAGTCTGTGGGTGGTTAGCGGGTAGCATCAGGGTGTGTAGTGGGTAGTGGGTAGCATCAAGGTGGGTAGCTGGTAGTATTAGGGTGGGCAGCGGTAGTCTGTGGGTGGGTAGCAGTAGAGGTAGCATCAGGGTGTGTAGTGGGTAGTGGGTAGCATCAAGGTAGGTAGCTGGTAGTATCAGGGTGGGTAGCGGGTAGTCTGTGGGTGGGTAGCGGGTAGCATCAGGGTGTGTAGTGGGTAGTGGGTGCATTCAAGGTGGGTAGGCTGGTAGTATCAGGGTGGGGCAGCGGGTAGTTTGTGGGTGGGTAGCAGTAGAGGTAGCATCAGGGTGTGTAGTGGGTAGTGGGTAGCATCAAGGTGGGTAGTTGGTAGTATCAGGGTGGGCAGCGGGTAGTCTGTGGGTGGGTAGTAGGTATAGGGTGAGGGTGGGCAGCGGTTGGTTTGTGGGTGGGCAGCGGTTGGTCTGTGGGTGGGTAGTGGGTAGCATTAGGATGGGTAATGGGTAGTATCATTGTAGGTAGTGGGTAGTATGAGGGGGCTAGTCTTAGGGTGAGCAGCGGGTAATCTTCATGTGTGTAGCGGGTAGTCTATGGGTGGGTACAGGGCAGTTTGTGGGTGGGTAGCGGGTACTCTCTGGATGTGTAGCGGGTAGTCTGTGGGTAGGCAGATGGTAGTCTATCTGTGGGTGGGCAGCGGGTAGTCTGAAAATGGGGAGTGGGTAGTCTGAGGGTTGATAGTGTATAGTTGATTGTATCAGGGTGGGTAGCGGGTAGTCTATGATCGGTCACTGGGTGGGTAGTGGGTAGGTAGTGGGTGGGTAGGTAGTGGGTAGTGGGTAGGTAGTGGTCAGTGGGTGGGTAGTGGGTATTCTGTGGGTGGGCAGTATGCAGAGTGTGGGTGGGCAGCGGGTAGTCTATGGGGGGTACCGGGTAGTATGGTGGGGGGTGCCGGGTAGTATCAGGGAGGGTAATGGGTAGTATCAGGGTGCGTCGTGGGTACTATCAGGGTGGGTAGTCTGAGGGGGGGGGGGGGGGGGGGGGGGGGTAGTATCAGAGTGGGAAATAGGTAGTATGTGCGTGTGCAGCAGGTAGTCTGTGGGTGGGTAGCGAGTAGTATCAGAGTGGGTAGTGGGTAGTGTCAGGGTAGGTGGTCTGTGGGTGTGTAGCGGGTAGTAACAGGGTGGGTAGTAGGTAGTCTCGAGGGTGTGTAGTGGGTAGTTTGTGAAAGGGCAGCAGGAAGCGTGTGCGTGCGCAGCGCATAGTCTGTGGGTGGGTAGTGGGTAGTCTATGGGAGTGTAGCGGGTAGTATTAGGGTGTGTAGCGGATAGTCTGTGGATGGCCACCAAGCCCACGATGGGTGTGTTGCGGGTAGTCTGTGTGTGGGTAGCGAGTAGCATCAGGGTGGGTAGCGAGTAGCATCAGGGTGAGTAGCTGGTAGTATCAGGCTGGGCAGCATGTGCACGTAGTATCAGGGGGGTAGTCTGAGGGTGGGTAGCTGCTAGTCTGAGGGTGGGTGGTGGGTAGTGTATGTGAGTGGGGGTAGTATGTGGGTATGCAGCGGCTAGTCTGTGGGTGGGCAGCGGGTAGTATCAGGGTGGGAAGTCTGAGGGTGGGTAGCAGGTAGTATAAGGGTGGTTGGTAGGTAGTCTGAGGGTGGGTTGCGGGTGGTGGGTAGTCTGAGGATAGGTAGTTGCTTGTATCAGGGTGGGTGGTGGGTAGTCAATGGGGGGGAAGCGGGTAGTGTCAGGGTGCGTAGTGGGTAGTCTGTGGGTAGTTGGTGGGTTAGTAGCGGGTAGTATTAGGGTGCGTAGCGGTAGTATCATGGTGTGTCGTGGGTAGTCTGTGGGTGGGCAGCCCTGCAGGTAGTCTTAGGGTGGGCATCGGGTAGTCCGGGAGGTTGGGTTGTGGCTAGTGGGTAGTGGGAAGCCTGAGGGTGGGTAGTGAGTAGTTGGTTGTATCAGAACGGGTAGCTGGTAGTCTGTTGGCGGGTAGTCCGTGGGTGGGTAGTGGGTAGTATCAGGGTGTGTAGCGGGTTGTATCAGGGTGGGTAGATGGTAGTTTGTGGGTTGCTAGCGGGTAGTGCCAGGGTGTGTTACGGGTTATCTGTACGTGGGTGGGCAGCGGGTACTCTGTAGGTGGGCAGTGGGTAGCATCAGGGTGGTTAGCGGGTAGTATCAGGGTTATGTAGTGGGTATCAGGGTGGGTAGTCTTCAGAAAGGTGGATATTGGTTATAAGGGTGGATATTCTCACAAGTAAGGTGGGTAGTTTGAAGGTGGGTAGTGGGTACCAGGGCGGGAGTGGGTATCAAGGTGGGTAGTCTTCTCTAGGTGAAGATGCGGGAAGATAAGGGACGCTAGGTAACTCTCCTTCCGAGGGGTCTGCAGACACAGATGTGGGTGGGACAAAGACAAGGGAAGAGACACTTAGCACTAGAGCCCAGCTTCTTGACAAGCTTTGCTACAGACCTCCTCCTCATTCCCAACACCTTACGTTCCTTATTCCTTATTCCACTTAGTATTTGTACCTGTCTATGCCCGTGCATTATTAAAATTTTAAGTAATACAGATATTTTTAATTTTTAATTTTCCCTAGTAATTGTTTGTACTGCTGAAGACGGCAAGCAGCCAAATTGTTTGGTCAAATGATCAAGTTCATGTCTAATTCCCGTATGAATTGTTTGGTCACATGATGAATTCGATTTGTTAAGGAACAAACAAACATTACGTGCCCACGCTCTCAATCTAGTCTGTTCTAGCAAGCCAATGTGCAAGCCAACCTACAAGAAGCTTTTTGACTACAATTAGGATGCATCATGGCTTGTCCATTTGGGCCTACACCAGTAATTGTGGAGAAGCAGTACAACACAACTATACTGGTTCTGCCGATTATATAAGTATTCCCGTTGGTTGGTTCATATGTTAATATCTGTGCACGTTTTGAGGACGTCTGCGATATCGGTACACTGCTTGATCTGACAATTGGGACATGTATAGCACAGCAAGCGCTGGTGAATTAGATCACATTTTTATTTACAAGCATAGTATCCATTGGCCATGGCTAAGTTCAGCAATATGATTCAATCAAATGTGATCTACCAAAGCATCTAAACTATCAAGCTTGCTGTCGAGCAATGCCTTTTTAACTGACATAATCAAATGCAGTGTTTACAATTTATTCACCAAGATATACCAGCAGTTAATGGCTTATTAATGATTCAATCAAGACGAGTCGACAATGCAAACATCATTCAATCAAGGTCGAAGCTTGTGCACGAGCACAACCATTGTCATTCCTAGAACTAGGGGACCGGTGCGATAAGCAGTTGCTTAGGTTCTAGCAACACAGTACAGTATAATGTATCAAGGCTAGCAGTCCACCAATGAGTCTTGGTTGAGGTTGGGCACATGATGCTCACATAGCCAACATTTGTGTTAGTAGGATGTAATTAACCTTCAAATATCAAATCAAATGTGACCAAATGATTGCAGTGCTGACAGGAGGGTGGCACCATAATTCAGATACAAATTCTGAGATCATATCAAATCTGACCATATCATATCAAATGGCGAGTCGGGGAACAACAGGTTGGAGCTGATATAAGACCTGACAAAATGCTGGGAAGAGGACCTCAAGCCTACGCTATGTGCAGTGGCAGCATGGCATGAAAGACGGCAAAGAACCGAATACAGATTGTGCAATGACTGCATTGCATGTTAGGCAGCTCTTAGGGGTAGTAGACATTCCCCAGGTTATTGGGTGGAGACTGGCATGGGTTGGAGTTGAGATTGGGCAGTAGCTGCACAGTCCGGGAGAGGCAACGACCAATAGGCAGTGGGTGATATCCGATGAAGGATCTGGGAGTTAAAATTACCCAATATAATGATCGCTTTTTTTCATTTTGCCTTGCTTGCCCTCTTGATCCTGAGTTCTTGAGCTTGTACATACTAGACTGAACACTGGATTGGCACTACCAATAATTCTTGATGCATTGAGATGCAACTGCTTAGCCTGTTTGACTGGAGACTTCCCACTCTCTGACAGATGCTACCTCAAATGGCTACCAGGCCCGCCCGCCAGCAACAAAGGGTAGAGGCAAGCTACCTCAGTCACATCCACTCGCAAAAGCCATCTGGATAAACCTCACAAGGACGCATTTGCCGTGCCTATTACTAAGTTGAAACTCCGGATGTGTAGCTACAAACTGTGCCAAACAATCCAGCAACCAAAGAAGCCCACCACTTGGCAGAAACTAACCATCTTGATGGCCAACTCATCTGCACAACGCAAACTGATGAACAAATCAACCGAAAACAATCCTCTCCACCTTCAAACTTCCGTTCAGATAGCTGTTGCAAAATTGCTCGTTCCCAATGTCTTCTTCATGCCATGAACTGATGCAGCAGGACAAAAAACAATACGGCAGTATCCCAAACAAGCCATATCTTCCAAGATCCAAAGAACTCATCAGTAGTCCACTAATCACAGCCACTCTAGGAAGATGCGACGATCCTTTCCACCAGCAACACTGTCAAGTCTACACAGGAGGGCCAACGGCCTAGGAAAGCTGCACGCAGCGCAGCAGGCCTCTTCTCTCCCCAGGATCAGGTACTCACTACGGCTTGTACACCTGCAAGGAACTGAGACCAAAGAACCAGGACCAGCAACAGCAACACAGGTTATTTACCAAACACAAACCTAGCACCCATGGAGACAACTAAATTTTGAACTCATGGTCGTTCAAGGAGCTATTAGACCCAATTAGCTGTCAGGATGATATAGACAAACCTCGCCTAATACGACCTGATTCGATGTTTTCGTCGATAACGCTCCGGCTCGATGAGAGAGACTTGGTGCACAGACTTAGTACACAATACATATTCCTTACACCTCCTTAAACATAAGTCTGTCAGTAAGAAATTTCTGGCGAATGACAGTGACAGTCGTTAGGTCCACTATCTATATCACTATAAGAACAACAGTGATCACTTGACAAACAGTGCACTTCATAACCACGCGCCCTTACACCGCACTTCATGACCACTCTCCTTAGAGGAGATACTAGAGACAGAAAGTGATCAACTATTTTCGCTTGGCTAGCTAGATATTTTTTGGAGCCCGCGTTCTACAAGTTGGACGGAAATAAGTCACTCGCCTGGGGCATTGCAGCGGTGAAGTCCTGGGCAACAAGATAAAGCCAACGCGACAGAAGAGAGAAGAAACCTTGGGAAGCTGCCGAATCTTGGATGAGGTGAATATAGGTGCCTGCGCGAAACTATGCTGCTTCCGCGAAACTAAGAGTCT
The DNA here is from genome assembly GCA_022414725.1 of Microglena sp. YARC. Classification (NCBI taxonomy): domain Eukaryota; kingdom Viridiplantae; phylum Chlorophyta; class Chlorophyceae; order Chlamydomonadales; family Chlamydomonadaceae; genus Microglena; species Microglena sp. YARC. The sequence goes on along the minus strand of JAJSRW010001735.1, from coordinate 38,450 downwards.
AAGACCGGCTCTCACCTGGTGCAATTAGCAGCGGACTGTCTGGAGTCCTATGGAGCCTGAAGGCCGACGCAGCTGACTTCGGAGAAGTTACAAACCTTGATCTAGTCAATATCTGAGTTCCTGCAAGAGCAGAAATGAGGAACCGAGGAAGTGAGCGAGAAGCGCAAGCGAGTAGCTATTCTGAACATACTTGCGAGTCTGTGCTACAGGGAGAAGCGTCTCACTAAGAATGGCTTCCATACATGGAGTGTCTTAGGCCGCGGATTCCAGGAGAAGAAACTTGAGTAGCCAATAAGTAACAATGACTACACCAGGAAGCATTTATCTATCAGAAGCCACGCTGCTTCATCGCATTTCTTACCACGGCGGGCCAAGATATCGTCGTTCAAGCTTCCGAGGGGGAAACCTGCTAGATAGAAGCCAACTCGAGTGCGACACTCCAAGCAAAGGACGCTCGCCAAATATTGGCATTGCAAGTTAAAGACGAGGCAAGACACGAGTTCCGTAATAATGACCTGACTGGACATGTCGGTACTTATAGACCCAGGCACTAAGGTTCGGTTTCAGGGCTTAGGGTATGACGTGGAATCCCGAGGGAAGCTACCAAGAAGACGGGTTGACACCAGAGAACTCTCTGGAACTCACGTAATCGCTGGCGGGACAACATTCTGGCCTTCCGGCCTCCCGTTGCTGGTGTTTGCAGTTGAGGCAGAATCTCGATAAAAAAGCATAGGTAGACAGTCTGTGTAAAACGGGAAGATGTAATCGATGGAAGCAAACGCATGAGCTCACGTGTGGTCTCGTACGGAAGCTTTGTCGCCCGTTGTTAGCTAGTCGGACAATGCAGCCTCGGGTTTCGCCGATTTCAATGGCGACTGCTCCTAGCTAGATTCCTGTCCTGATATACAGTTCCTTTCCGTTTCTAGGTATTCAGGTTGCGCAGGGATAGGAGAACCGACCTGACGATTGGGTTCACTTGGAATCTGAGTCGATGAACTTGCTACCAATTAGATTTCAGACTCACTCGTGAAGCAATCGTGACAAGATTAGCATAGGCGGGGTCCTTTTAATGTAACTAACATTTGCGCATCAAGCGCTTTGGCAATGAGTGCGAATTGAGTTGTTAAAGTCGCAATCGATGTCTTCAAGACGCCTCGATAATCACACGACGATCCGTGTGTGTAGCCTCGGAAATTACGTGATCTATTTCTATATTTGACAAAGGTTACACTAATGAAGCTCGAAAAAATACTCTGAAGTCCTCGATTTTTCGCGAATGAGTTGACGATGAGCACTGAAACCTAATTGAATAGTTTAGCACTCGTCTAAAATGGCTTATATATAGCAGCTCCCACTATGACCAAACGTAATGTGCATGGTGATGATGGTGATGATGATGATGATAATGATCAACATTATGACTTATGATATCTTCCCATTATTTCAATCACTCCTTCCACTCATTCCATCAAGAGGAATGGTCCCCCTATTTCTTAATCTTATCGCCTTGTTCCTTCGCAAACAGCCTCATCTTCTCTTCAACTGTGAGACACCAAGGTTTAAATTGCTCAAAAGGAAACAGCCCGTGAATATGTCCTTCATACTATAGCAATAGACTATCTACGGTTTCTAAAATCTTATGGGTTTATTCGGAGTGCTGCCCTTTACCGCCTCTATTTCCGCTCTTTGTAAGACGGTAGCTAAGTTTATTCTAGCTGTTTTGCAGACTTCGGTTCATCCACTCTATCGAGGAGATTCACCATTGTACTGCCAAGTGCTAACTACTATTTTCTTGCTCATTGCAGTGTCTCCTCTTTTTTCCCTCGCAGTCTTTGATTAAACTAGTGAATCAGGGAGATTCGCCGCCGTACTGCTGAGTACCTCATCAGTTGTCCATTTAATATACCCAATCAGCCCCCGACTCCACGCAGTTTCCCCTTTTTTGCTTTGAATTGATCATGTGCCTGCGGCCTGCCGAAGACGGCGAGCAGCCTACAAGGCTGGAGCCATGTAACCAGGTTCAAGTTCATATTCGACCCATTTTAACTCCGCATGCAGACGGGAAGCAGCCTGAAGGCTGCCATACCATTTGGCCATGTAATAAAATGCAATAAAATGCAATAAAATACAAGAAAGTAAAATAAAATAAAAATATAAATCCCCCATACCCCATACCCCATCAGCGTTGGGCTACACGCTGTGTGTTGCGTAACAGACGCTGATTTTGAAAACCGGCTGCGTCTCAGTACCGTATGAAAGCCAACCAGAAAGGTAATGATAACGCCTGGTGGGGCGTGGTGTTAAGGGAGCCCGTCATACGCGGGTGGGGAGCGGTCTCCTACCTCAACTGGACAAGCTACCATCGCGGTTGACAACGACCTGCAACGCCAAGAGCGACCGAAGGGGGAGTCAAACCCTGAAGCGATCTGGTCTACCACTGGACCATTGTATATTACTGAAAGGGGCTTAAAGCCAACAAGGGCGTGACCGCCCTTGTGTTGGATTGGACCAATTGGACCAAGGGATCCGCTGGTGGCTAGGGATGGTAATGGGTAGGCCCGCTGTAACCATGGAGGGGCGGTAACTAGGGTTGTTTTGTGTGCTAAGGACCGCGCGCGTGACCGCCCTTGTGTTGGCAATTGAATGGGGATCCGCTGGAGGTATGAGGAAGCCTCGCTGAGCCCCGCTGTCACTAGGGTTGTTTTGTGTGCTGTGTGCAATGTGCGGTGTGTGCAACCTTGTTGCTGCCCTCGTAAACCTTTTTGCTGCCCTCGTGGCTGTTCTTGCGGAACGTGTGTCTCGTATCCCGCGCTTTGGTACACAGTTGCGCGTTACCTCATGAACTGGGGCTGTGCACCCTCCGGCTGTGACTAGGCAGTCTCCTTCGGGATGACTTGACTGTTGAATCCCAACGTCAAGTGTTTCGGGGCGCAGTTTGACTTCAATCTACCTGGAAGACGAGGTGACGTGACTGAAGATACAACTTGTCTGAAATTTGCTTCGAGTCGGAGAATAGGTGACTGTATTTGCGAGTTTATCGAGCTGCCTGCCGTTTGCAAACGTCAGTTGGTGCGGTCTAAATGCACTTTGTAGGGCGAACCCTTAGGTTCCCTAGCGCATCCGTTTGGCGCATCCGTTTGGCTCGTCCGGCAGTACGCCTGATGTACCGAAGTCGCTACCCATGGAGGGGCGGTAACCAGAACTATATTGACCGCCCCCTGAGCTGTTGGTTTTTGGAATTATAAGCTGATGTACGGGCGGTCAGTTATGTACTTATGTTGTAGCCTTGCTGCTTACAAAGTAAAAACAAGGTAACAAACAAACAAATAAGGGACATTTTGGAGTGTTGCTGTTTAAAGCAGTATTGAACGTGCCTATACTGTTTTGCAGAGCATACATGAAGGTTGGCTTAAGTTGTAATAATTTGATGCAGAAAAAATGAGACCAATCAGAGGTCGGATTAATTTTAGGGAGTTTTGAAAAGGTTTTGCATGTGTGGGCTGGGCAGTATGAGCCGTTCAGGTCTGGGCTGCACCCGACGCGGGGGGGGGGTCGGGTGTGTGTGTCGGGGTGGATGCCTGTAGCGTGGGTCGGCATGCATTGGGCTGGCCGGGTGGGTATGCGTTGTGTGGCTATGACACGAAAGTAGCGCAGTTTGGGAGCGCATGTGGTGTATGAGGAAATCGTGTTGTCCGATTGGGGAATCTTATGGTTATATCCGTATGATACACCACAACTCACCCCCTTTTCGAAGGTCCGACGCCCACCTCCTGTCTGAGATGTGCACGTCCGGCCGAGCCGGCCCCCTCCTAGCGAGGGTTTCCAACATGCGCCCGCCCGGGATCGAACCCGCATAGTACTGGTGAGGGTCCCAACTTCCGTCCAGTCGACCCACTCGACCATGCTCGAAACCAAATGTGGTGTACGAGGAAAACGTGTTTTCCGATTGGGGAATCTTATGGTTATATCCGTATGATACACCACAGCGCATGTGGCATGTGCTTTGCCCTGGCAGCACCACATTACTAGCCGACATGCTATGTGGGGAGTTCGCCTTTTCCGAGGTCTTGCGAGAGGGCTACAGCCATGGTCGCCTTTGTGGCTTCTTGTAGCCCAAGAGCTTCTCCTTCATCTCATGCCTCAGTCCATGGCCTCCCAGCCTCCGGCGCTAGCGTTCCTCCATGCTTCTAGGGACACTACCCACTTCAAGACATCAGCGGGTGCTCAAGGGTTACCTCATGGCCCGTTGCGCCGTATGGCCATGGGATTTGCTGCCATCTCCGCCACCGCTGGTCCTCTACGGGATGTCACTTACAGGCCGTTGGAGCTGGGTCCATGGTGTCACCAAGCACCGCTTTGGGGAAACCCTTTTCTGACCGCCCCATTACCATCTACCCCAGTTGCTGCACTCAACGCCCCTCCTTGTGTCTCCTATGGCACTTTTTTGGATGATGTGTTTTATCGGCTCATGCAGATCCCCTCATTGGTCTGTGTCCTCCCTTTCGGACGCCTTAGCAGAGTGCACTCGTCGGCACTGGACGGGTGACCAGCGTCGTCAATACTGCTCCACTTCTGTGTGGCACCCTGAACTTGGCCGTGTTGGGCTGTCCACCATGCCCTTTGGCATGCTCAATGTTGTCGGCGATCCCCACAATGTGTCACTTTTGCTGACCTCCCTGCTTTCTTCTATTCCTCTAGGGTGGCTGTCCTCCCCTGCCCCTCCGCTTTCTCCCCCCCCTGGTCCTTCTTCCCCCCTCCCCCCTCGTTCTCTTTCACTCTTGTCTGCCCCAGGGCTCCTGGAAACTCCGCCAGCCCCCCCACCTGTTTCCCTCATGCGCCTCCTCGTCTCCCGGCTGGGATGGATCCTTCCCTGCTCCCCCTTTTCCCCTCCTCTTCAACTTGGTCCCCCAGCTACGCTGGGCAAGTTCAAGGTCAAACTAGGGACTACTCTTCTGAATAGCGCCACAGGGCGGCTTCAAGCAGAGGCACGGGCTGTGTATGTGGGTCTAGCAATGGGCCCACCCCACAATCCCCGGTATGTGACAGGGTGTACCCGGATGTTTGCTCGGCGTTTGTCTGCTCTCTGGTCCTTTCCTTGGGAAAACCAACATAAGGAAATCATGTGGCGTCTTGCAGCTGATGGGGTCCGTGGAGCATCATCCAGGGTACAGTTTCGTTGCCCATGTTGCCCTGATGCACCTCCTAACTCAGATGCTCGTATGCACAGTTTTTGGACTTGTCCCGTGGCTGTGGCGGTTCGAGATGCTATTCAGACCACCCTGCTTGCCTCTACCACTGTCCCTCTCCAACGGGCCAGCCTCTGGTTGTGCTACCCCCGCCCTTCCTCGACTATTAATCTGGAGGTGTGGGGTGTTGTCTGCCTTGCTGCTCTGTCAGCCATGGATCATGGTCGACTGCAAGCGTGGAGGCTGCACTATGCAGCCTCTAATCAGGCTCTTCTTAACCAAGGTCAACGCACTCTCTATGAGGTGTGGGGACTAACTAATCCGCACGAGGTGGCATCCCGCCCTATCTCTGTCCGGGCTGGGGCCCTTGCTGTGACTGATTTTTGGGCCCGCATCGCTGACTTTGTAGCCATTGGGGCACCCCGGATGATTGGGAGGACACTGTGGACTCTTCTCACCCCTTTATTAGCCATGGGGGAGCCAGGGTCAATATGGGTTCTCCCCCTCAAACTTTTCCGCATGAAGATGCTTCCCTCATCCACGATCCTCCCCTTTCTCCTCCCCCCATCCCCCCTTCACCATCTACGCTCTTCAATCCTGTTCTCCCCATGGTTCCACTGGTACCCTCCCCTTCTCACATGCACCGGTTAGGTAGCCAACTGATTTTGCCAGAGGAGTGGTCTTACGATTAGCTGATACCTTTTTGCTAGTCTTTCTTTGCATGCGCCAGCTTGCTTGCCTCTTTACGCTCCTCTTTTCAGCTCCTCTTTCTTGGGTGCCAAGCATTAGATCGCTCTCGGGTTCCGTACGTCACAGGACACCCTTTTGTCTAGTTTTTTTGTTTGGCCCTTCATGCGTCCTTCTTAGACTCGTGCCTCAACCTGCGTACACTCGACCTCCATTGCTGTTATGGGCTGACAGATGTGTCCGCTTTGAGCTCATGCCCCAATTTGTATTCACTTGATCTCTTCAAGTGCACGAACCTTGTGGATGTGTCGGCTTTGAGCTCGTGCCCCGATCTGCATACACTCAACTTGTCAGAGTGTATTTATTTGGATCACGTGTCTGCCTTGAGCTCTTGCTCCTGTCTGCACACGCTCAAACTCAGCCGCTGTGCTTCACTGGTGGACATATCCGCTTTGGGCTCATGTGCCAAGCTGCACACTCTCGACCTCTCCTTCAACCGCCTCCTGACAGATGTGTCTGCGTTGGGCTCATGTCCCCAGCTTCACACTCTCGACCTCTCCTTCAATCACCTCCTGACAGATGTGTCTGCATTAGGCTCGTGCCCGAACCTGTACTCAGTCAACTTGGATTCCTCAAATCTCGCAGATGCGTCAGCTTTTGGCTCATGCTCCAAACTGCACACAATAAGTTTGGTGAAAAACTGTTCATTGGTGGATGTGTCAGCTTTAGGCTCATGCCCCAATCATTGATGATCTGCATACAGTAACACTCGGGGAAGTCGACAGATCGCTAAATGCGTACGAGCGCAGCGGAATGCACGCGGAACGCACGCGGGGTCCGCAATTAGTCATAGTCCTTTAATGACCTGGCACTTCTGATTCTAGCGGTAAGCCCTATACCCGCGTCGCGTGTAGCTCCGAATCCTGAGACATTTCGCCTACATTTAGCCTAGGCGGATTGTCGTCGAAATGTCTCAGACTTCTGAGATATTTCGACGGCATCTCGCCACGCACGGCGGCTTGTGCACGGTAATGAGGCGAAATGTTCGGTCTTCTGAGACTTTTCGCCTGTACTTCGCTTGCAGGGCGGTTTGGGCATGGTGGTCGGAGAAGTCACATTTTCAGGAATACTTTCCAGGAGCATTTCTCAATTACATCAGGATTCGAGAAGATAGATTACATACATAATAAACTACCGTATGCATCCATTAACTTATTGATCTACCTATATATCTATGTAAGCATCCTTACACATGTACATCCGTTACATCCCATATATTTCCTCTATATCCATTAACCATAGATAGACAGCGAGCAAAAGACGACGAGCAGCCAAATTGCTGGCTGGAGCCATGTAGCTAATTAAGTTAAAGTACAAGTATTTAGGCAGCCTGCAGGCAGCTATCCATTTGTCTACTCATGAAGACATACGCCCATATATCCACTAAGTAGAAACGTCCAAGCAAAGCTATACATCTATATATCTTCGCTGCTTCTATTATATATTCCCATCTTCGGCATTTATAGTTCCTTCGTGGCAGCAATCTTCATCGCAGCTGTAGCATTTCCATCCATCCTCTTGCCCTGCAAAACATGCAGAGCAAGGCAGGCGTTAAAGAGCAAAGAGGGGCAGGGATAATGGCAAGGGCCAGGACGACAGTGATGAGCAGAGCAGGGCAAGCGATAGAGAGCAGAGAGGGGCAGGGATAATGGTAAGGGGCAAGACGACAGTGATGAACAAGGGAGGGCAGGGTAGGTGTTAGGGAGTAAGGAGGGACAGGGATAATGGCAAGAGGAAGGACGACGGTGATGAACAAGGGAGCGCAGGCGTTAGAGAGCGAAGATGGGCAGGGATAATGGCAAGAGGCAGGAGGACAGTGATGAGAAGAGCAGGGCAGGCGTTAGAGAGCACAGAGGGTCAGGGACACTGGCAAGGGGAAAGACGACAGTGATGAGCAGAGCACGGTAGGCGTTAGGGAGTAAGGAGGGGCAGGGATAATGGCAAGAGGCAAGACATCAGTGATCAACAAGGCAGGGCATGCAATAGAGAGCAAAGAGGGGCAGGGACAATGGCAAGGGGCAAGACGACAGTGATGAGCAGAGCAGGGTAGGTGTTAGGGAGTAAGGAGGGGCTGGGATAATGGCAAGGGGCAAGACGACAGTGATGAGCAGAGCAGGTAGGTGTTAAGGAGTAAGGAGGGACAGGAATAATGGCAAGAGGCAAGACGGCAGTGATGAACAAGGCAGGGCATGCAATAGAGAGAAAAGAGAGGCAGGGATAATGGCAAGGGGCAGGACGACATTGATGAACAAGGGAGGGCAGGCGTTAGAGAGCAAAGAGGGGCAGGGATAATGGCAAGGGGCAAAAGACGACAGTGATGAGCAGAGCACGGTAGGCGTTAGGGAGTAAGGAGGGGCAGGGATAATGGCAAGGGGCAGGAGGACAGTCTTGAGCAGAGCAGGGCAGGCGTTAGAGAGCACAGAGGGGCAGGGACAATGGCAAGGGGCAAGACGACAGTGATGAGCAGAGCAGGGTAGGCGTTAGGGAGTAAGGAGGGACAGGGATAATGGCAAGAGGCAAGACGGAAGTGATGAACAAGGCAGGGCATGCAATAGAGAGCAAAGAGAGGCAGGGATAATGGCAAGGCCCAGGCAACATTGATGAACAAGGGAGGGCAGGTGTTAGAGAGCAAAGAGGGGCAGGGATAATGGCAAGGGGCAAAAGACGACAGTGATGAGCAGAGCAGGGTAAGTGTTAGGGAGTAAGGAGGGGCAGGGATTAAGGCAAGGGCATGATGATGGTGATGAACAAGGGAGCGCAGGCGTTAGGGAGTAAGGAGGGGCAGGGATAATGGCAAGGGGCAGGAGGACAGTGATGAGCAGAGCAGCAGGGCAGACGTTAGAGAGCACAGAGGGTCAGGGACAATGGCAAGGGGAAAGACGACAGTGATGAGCAGAGCACGGTAGGCGTTAGGGAGTAAGGAGGGGCAGGGATAATGGCAAGAGGCAAGACATCAGTGATCAACAAGGCAGGGAATGCGATAGAGAGAAAAGAGGGGCAGGGATTATGGCAAGGGGCAAGACGACAGTGATGAACAAGGGAGGGCAGGCGTTAGAGAGCAAAGAGGGGCAGGAATAATGGCAAGGGGCAAAAGACGACAGTGATGAGCAGAGCAGGGTAGGTGTTAGGGAGTAAGGAGGGGCAGGGATAATGGCAAGAGGCAAGACGGCAGTGATGAACAAGGCAGGGCATGCGATAGAGATCAAAGAGGGGCAGGGATAATGGCAAGGGCAGGATGACAGTGATGAACAAGGCAGGGCAGGCGATAGAGAGCAAAGAGGGGCAGGGATAATGGCAAGGGGCAGGATGACAGTGATGAGCAGAGCAGGGCAGGTGTTAGAGAGCAAAGAGGGGCAGGGATAATGGGAAAGGACAGGACGACAGTAATGGGCAGAGCAGGGCAGGCGTTAGAGAGCAATGAAGGGCAGGGAGCACGGATAGGGGCAGGATGGTGATTAGCAGAGCATGGCCTGCGTTACAGAGCAATGAAGGGCAGGGAGGACGGCAAGGAGCAGGACAGTGACGTGCAGAGCAGGGTATGCGCTAGAGATCAATGGAGGGCAGGACATAGACAGAAGCATATTACATATGCAGTTAGAGAGACGATGACAGAGACAATGACACAAACATAGACAGATGCACGTGGGCATTACCTGTGCATGAATCAAGACACAATTCCCTATGCCACACTACTGTTGCGAAACCGCACCTACAAGCAAGCTTCAGTTATCACTTACGTTGTTGTCTAGCAGCCTCATGTGACAGTGGAACATCAGAACTGGGAGGGAAAACAGAGCAATGGTCCCTGCAAATACAGAATGCAGGCATAGTTAAATTATGTAGCACCCTTTACTTCATTTTTGATGATAGGTTAAACCCTCTTCTCCTGTGTCAACAATGGCCAAGCGCTCAAGCAGACAGACAAGCAAGTAAACATGCGTGCAACAGACATGCACGCAGGCAGGCAACCAAGCCACTTTTCCATGGGCTGAACACTCTATTCCTAGCACCTCCAAGCAGAAGTCACCATCCAGATAGTCAGCCAATCAGTCAATAGGGAGGAAGATCAAAAGGCAGGCATACAGACAGGCATGCACGAAAGGAGGCATGCAAGCAGGTGGACACTATTTAGGCATGTGATCAAGTCAGAATTCCCTAGGCCACATTGTTGTGAAACCCTACCTACAAGCAACCTTCAGACCGCTTCCACACATAGCATGGGTCCCTGCAAAAAAGAAGGGCGGGCATAGTTACATATATTGACACCCTTTGTGTTGTTTTTGCGTATTGGTAGGGAGATCCCCCTGGAAGTACAACCTGCCTCAAGCTTCGGTACCTGAACCTCAGGTCCTACCCCAGCCTTGCATTGTCCACACTTGCCTGAGTTTACCATGCAGAATGGATCCGAAAGACCCAAGCATAAAGACAAGGTTGGACTGTCACCCAACACCCAGCAAAGCAAGGAGAACCAGTCTCCACCACAACGCAAGAGGCAACGTTCCAAGACTACCACAACCACTACGAGTGAACCCAATGTGAAGATGCATGCCATGGACATGGGTCTAGTGCGTCAGCCAAATATACACAGTGCTGCCACCATCTATCATGCAGGGTCTCAAGGGATAACTGCCACGCATGATCTCCTGATACAATGCTCAAGGGCACCATGCAGCCAGGGCAGTGCATGATCGATCCCACTAGAGTGTAAGGCCCCATGCCCTTTCAAGCTCTACTCAGGCCTAGGAGAGAACAGGTGGAAGTATGACTCACATAAGAGTTGGGAGCAAGTTGTCCCAGCATCCTACTTTGCACAGAGCCAACTAATCATGCTGCCACCCCAAGCTGAAGCCATGCTCCTCGGACAGTACACTCCACATACCACCATATTTGACCATGTCCAGAGCAACGTCGGGTGGGCTGCCGAGATGCTGCAATTTATGCAGCTTATTCATGCGGTGGCAGTACAGCAGCGCCGACCGGGCTTCCTGGTTTAGGAGTTGACGACGAAAGGGCCGCTGGCTGCAAGATACCATGCATCCATCAGATGCACTGACAACCTACACAGGTCTAGCATAGACGGATCGGTTACGAGAATTAGCGGAACCGATGTAAGGGAACTTGTGTAGGAGATATGACGAGAGCATTGGTCAAATTTCAAAAACAATCTGACGCACTACCCCGCGCTTGTCCATGCAGAAGGCGGCAGAGGGCGTTGCGCAGTAATCTGAAAAGAAAGCTGGAAAGAAAGGAGGTAACAAAGCAGGACGCCAAAAATATCAAGTAGCAACGAACACATGCGTTGAGCGAGGGAGGGAAGAATATCATGTAGGAGTACGAGAGGTAGAATGAAGGTTGGCGTGGCTTACCTTGGCCATATTGCAAAGGCTCTAATATTACGGCCATTTCGCCATGCCGTGTCCAATCCGCCTTGGCTAAATGTACGTGAAAGGCTGGTGAAAGGACACCCTGCGAAAACATCTATCAAAATTAGTAAGAGCACTGACAGGTCATCGCAAGTCACAATAATATTTCAGTGTGACTTAGGCTTTCATCACAGTAATTAAAATCGTCCTGGTTTCGCCCTACAACAGCGCCATTTTCGACGCATGCAGCGAAAGCGCATCGGTGACTTCGGGTGACCTTTTCCCGAATGAAAGCTATTCGCCAACAAGAAGTTCGCTCTAGTATTTCGTTGCCTAATTGTTCACCCTATCTCGGAATCGCTGGCAGAGCTTCGCAGGTTCGCAAGAATGACCCCTCGAAAAGGTTGCTAACAGACCCTCGAGCGACAGAAAGCTGCATACCCCTTCGCGTATTACAACTCAGTAGTTAACGTGCGATCGAGGAGTTATCGGTCACGCTTCAGTCTACGAAAAGTTCTGGGTGTCTGTCGGGATCGCTGGTTTGCGGTGAGCCGAGACATTTCGTCCACTGTACGCCTACATTTATCTGTAGTTCCGCTGCAAATCGTGTCTTTCGCCTACATTTAGCGAAATTGTCACTTCCCCGAGTGTAAACTTGTGTTCTTCGTGGAGATTGACGGATGTGTCTGCTTTGGCTTCATGCCACAATCTGCATACTATTTGTCTAGACCATACTTCAGTGGAGAAGGACTCAACGATCTTGGCTCTAGCCTCATGCCCCAATATAGTTTGGTATTGTTAAGATCACTCCCCAGCTAGATCAACGCCATTAAAATCATGTGCTAGTAAGATCAAGCGCCATTAAGATCATGCGTGTCGCTTAAACTTTATGCCACAATCTGTATGTATGTATGTTACAGTCCAGCGGTAGGCCAAATAGGCTAAAGGGACTTGCCTAACCATATAGGAAGGGCTTAAAAAGAAAAAAATGATGAACTGAACCCCAAACAATCGTTTAACCGACGGGGGGTCTGACTTCGTGCTACAGTGATAATTTAATTCTACAATACTACAATCTGTATACCATTCGTCTAGGCCATACCTCAGTGGAGAAGGACTCAGCGTACATGGTTCTAGCCTCATGCCCCAATATATATATAGTTGACTGACATGCTGACAGAGAAGATCATGCACCAGTAATATCTTACTGCCAGTACTGCCAGATCTTACTGCCAGTACATATGTGTAACAGGTCTGACAGAGAAGAAGAGAAGATCATGCACCAGTAATATCTAATGTTTGTGTGTGTTTGCGAATCATGCACCAGTAATATCTTATGTTTGTGTGTGTTTGCGAATCATGCACCAGTAATATCTTATGTTTGTGTGTGTTTGCGAACAAAGCTGTACATGACCAGAGGTGTACGGATATAATTGAATTGATTACGTCGTCTATCAGCCTTCTGGCTGCTCATCATATGCAGGTGGAGTGAACCAGGGTACTGCATTTTGTCAAATTAGTCGGCGCTTTGTAGTGCAAAAACTGTGCGCTGCGCCCACAGGGGGCTGAAAAAGTGTGCGCGCATTGTAGTACCCTGAGGTGGACTGAACATGGATAGTAAAAACTCTACTACACCTCATGTCTGGCCGCAGAATGCAATCAGATGGATGGATGAATGTACAGGATGCAACCAGATGGATGGTGGTCGGATAGACTGAGAAAGTCATAATTTGAATTTTAATTGTTATATGCTTGTTCAGCCAACTCTAGGCTGCACACCGACCTCCAATTTCCAAGCCCCCCGTGCGATACCCACGAGAGATGTGGGATTGGATTATTACATGCGTGGGGGTTCAGCCAACTCTGGGCTATTCACAGTCTTCCAAGCGAGACCCACAGAAAGCAGGGGGAATGCTATGCGGAGTAGACAGTTTCAAGGCTTGTCTGGGAGAGAGGTCGTCAGTTGACCATACTGGTAATAAATGGTACTCTTACATGACAAAGTGTGAGGTTGTGTATGTATGTTACAGTGCAGGGGTAGGCCAAATAGTCTAAAGGGACTTGCCCAACCGTGTTGGAAGGGCTTCAAAATGAAAAGCACTGATGAACTGAACCCTAAACAATCGTTTTACCGACGGGGGCCCTAAGTTCATACTACAGTGACAATTAATTCTGCAATAGACGGGGGGTGTGGGTGTGGGGGGGGGTAAATATGTTTATTCTTTCACTCCATAAACACGTAGGCACTTTAGGATTCCAAAAAGGCACCAGGGGACAAAGAAGCCACCAGCAGCAGCGGGGCAGGTGGGAACAGGGTTATTCAAAACGCTTCTTCATACGTCTCAAACTCATATTTGTGGGGTCTGTTTCCTCAAGTCACGCCGACCGGCGTTAATTTCTTTCTTCTTTACAACGCAAACGTAGATTTGGGATCTCGAAACCTTGCTTTAGGCCCCTGCAACGTAGATCGCGAGAACAATTACATCTCAAAATGTAGGTTAGGTATCTAAAACCCTTCAACAACTATGTAGGGCACGAGGACAAAGAAACCTGATTTTGGCCTACCTACAACCGCTGTAATAGCCTACTTACGCGATCCCACCTAATGCCTGAACTGATTGATTGATGCCAGTAGATCTGGTATTTTTTCATTTTGTCTGGTAAATATTGTTTTTACTGCCGAAGACGACAGGACGGCAGGCAGCCAAATTGCTGGCTGGAGCCATGTTCCTAAGTGCAAGTTCAAGTACATCTAGCATTCTTATAGCAATTCAAGGGATGAACTGGACAAACGTTTCGTACTTCTTCGAGAATTGTCGAGAATTCCAGGCCAAATTGTCGAGAATTCTCGGATTTCCAGGCCAACATTCTTGACCAAGTACGAAGTACGAGTTCTCGCGGAAACGTTTTGTCCAGTTCATCCCCTGAATTGCTATAATGTACCGTATCACACGGATGTAACAATTTCAATTTCTGGCATTCTTAATGTCGGACAATGAAGCTAGTACAAGCTACCATACCTATGAGCACACAACCCTCTTGGGAGAGGTAGGGCAGGCCAATATATACAGCCCCCCCCCCCCCCCCCCCCCCCCTGTATCAATACGAGTACGTGTGGAATTAGCAGACTTACCGACAGTTGGGAAGTGTCTAAGCCAGAGGCTGATGCATAGCCTTATATGCATGCGCTGGTTGCTTTACATGTTCTCAAGCTCGCATGTTGAATTGTTATTTTGTTTGCTGCAGGCAACGAGAAGCCTTGATGTTTAAAATGTTGATTTTACTGTTCGAGCTCAAATTGCTAAATATGGCTAGAGGCTGTCTAGAGCCATGTACCGTAGGCGCATGATATGATAGGGCCATCCGCCAACATTTCGCCAGGCCAATACGGTCAGTGCAGTACACACAGTTGGGGGGTAGTAACTCGCTGTAGACAACTCCCTTCATTCTTGACGGCTGCTCATTTCTTTTCTTTTCAATTTCGTTCTAGCCCAGCTAACAGAATCCAGTGCCCAGAACTGTCAGAATCTTGGGGCTTATCCCAGTGCAAGTCCCCTCTTGTCGCACAGTTGGGCAGATCTCTTTAGCCTATTTGGCTACCACTGGACTGTAAAAATACAGTCTGAAGTGAACATTGCCTTGCACTATCTGCAAGGCGATTTTCAAGCCAATGATTTTAGTCATGCTTCTTATTTATATTTAGGGGGGGGGGGGGGGGGGGGGGGGGGGGGGGGGTCAGCCCTCCCAAAGTTTTTTGCACAGGGTGACACAGTTATTTGTAAACAGAGGTCCAATATTTTTTCACTGAGTTTTTTTTTAAATTCTGAGGTCCAATATTTGTATACTCCTGTTATGCCCAGAATAACTCATTTTAGTCACACTTGAATCTGGTTTCAATTGGAAAAATGTAAAAAAAGATTCCGCCATTGGTCCCCTGAGCCAATTTATGGAGCACTCCAAATCTGTAACAGCCGCCAACCTTTAAATCCGCCATGATTTTAGCCCCTTTTGGGTGCCATCCGCCATCTCTATTTTCCGCCAACATCTCATGCGCCTGCGAAAGCTAAATTCAAGTTGGCGAGCAGCCAAATTGCTGGCTGAAGCTATGTAACCAAGTTCTAGTTCAAGTTAGTACGGGAGAGACGAAGGGGAACTAGTAGGGAAGACAGACATAGTTACAGATTAATTAGCATACAATTGTCTCACGCATTTGCCAGAAACGAACTCAGTAAATGTAAGGCAAAAGCAGGCAACCATGTCTCATCCTAAACAGTGCCACGGGCCGAAGCCCCAGACACCGTGGCCGCACCTTGCCAATGCATCGTACTACGGGGGTTTTTCACCCCGGTTCGGAAGCACCAACGCAGTTCAGCCCACTACTAATACAGATAGTCTATAGACTAGATAGCCATCCAGTTGTATTCTCAGCTGCCCAGGCTCTTGGGCTTGGGAGGAACTGCACACCAGCAGAAAAGGGTTTTGTTTGGGGGGGGGGGGGGGAAGGGGGGGGGACCTTCACCAGCACAGTAGTACATACACTACTATGACCACAATCAAGCACATCGTATACCTGTTGGTATACATTTGATTTGTGGTCAAAAAATCGACTATCACAACAAATCGTGTATTCCCTTAGCAATACCCATGAACACACACGCAGCACAGAAACTTGAACACCAAACGGCTATGAATAACACCACATGCTTCATCAACCACTTTGCACAACAGCACAGCAAGCCTTCACTTGATAATACACACAGTCCCCACAACAACAAAAACACAGCACAGAAACTTGCGCACCAAGGGACTATGCATGATACATTAATACCACATGCTTCTCTACCCATTTCACACAACAGCACAGCAAGCCTTCAGCTAAACAATATCCCATGCAGAGCAAAGCAAATACAGCCACACAGAACACGCTGTATACCACCGCAATCCATACAACAAGAGTTCAACAACACACTCACCACTGACCAAAGTCTGTACTAGAATCATCATGGTACTCAACCCAGCCACACAAAACACGTTGTATGTATACCACCGCAATCCATACAACAAAATCTCAACAACACATCCATCACTGACTGAAGTCTGTACTAGAAAAATCATGGTACTCATCAACCTAGCAGGCAGGACTAATCTAGCACTCAATGACAGCACCAACACTCACTACTTGTGTCCAGCAGGCTTGGGGTTCTACTTTAGCACAGTCCATTCCAGTAAGGCAAATGCTATAAATAGAACTAGACACGAGAACATACATCCAGACTGCCAGCCCAAACTAGCACAGCATGCAACTAACCACGTCCCCCCCCCCAAATCAAAGTTCTCCAAATCTCATTTTTATTGCATATTCGGATTCCTTTCGAAATTCCATGACATGTAGCACTAAGAAAATCATGTTTGGCCAACACATAAGCATAGTAAAATGCGGTTCAACTAACCCCTAGCAATGTCAGTACACACGCATTATCAATCAAAACCTATCAATCCATCCAGTTATGATCACCCATCACCTCAGTGCTCCTACACACCACAAAACAGCTGGTCCACCAACACACATTCTATCCTTGTCTATACAAACAATCTAAGCTCGTCCAGCACACCATACTTAGCTAGCTACGCACCACCCAGTGCATCACAAATGGAAGACCTAGCTAGCTAGCTAACATCATGCAAGTAGTAATCGTGCCCTACCAGACTAAAAGAGTTTATCAACAGATACATCATTAACGCCACGTCGTTCTGAACACGATAGGTAGTGTACTAGATGTGTTCAGAACAAGGGCAACAAAACATGACATTAACACCAATTATACAGAACACACCCAGCTTCCACTAATCCATACAAATGTAGCAGCTAAATCAAGGACAGCAGCCAGAACAACACTATGCAAAGCACATTGATATTGTTCAGCAATCTAGCAATGCCCAGTATGGCTTTATCAATCACACGTAGTCTCCTATGCTTGTCCAGTTAGTGATCTCTCTCTATGCATTTCCAAAATGTCCACAGCTTGTTTAAGGTCAGAATGGATGAATGAAAAATATCAAATCAGACAAGGAACAGCTTAGAACTGATCAGAGGGGATCGGCAATGGACCAAAGGCACGAGAGTTGTTCTCATCAGGTCGGGGGCAACACTTTATTATTTGGGCTACACGCAGCAGCTTCCAAGCAGCTCCCTTTCCCTCTCCTTGGGCCAAACCGGAAGCTATCTTGTGCGTCTGAAAGCTGATATTACATGCATTCTAATGCAGCTGCATACATTGGGAATGACCAACTGGCCCCTAATTAACGTGCATAGTTAATTTGTTTTAACTCCCTTTATCGTCCAACCCTGTTACCATAGTGACTGGCTGGCTATTGGAGCTGAGGGGATGCTGCAATGTGAAGCCCAAAAATGAAACAGTGGGGGACATATCGGAGTGGATAGCAAGGAGACTAAATTACTGAGCCTTGATTAAGTAAAAGCCTAAAATTAGCCTAAAGGAGCTCATACAGAGATGTAGGCTTCACAACCAGATGTTGAGATAGCAAAGAGACTGGGCCTTGCGGTGCTCATACATTGAGGTGTAGGCTTCAAGCCGACGTTGAGAATTTATGAAATGATAGAAAGCAAGTCAATACTGCAGGCAGGCTTTGAGGCTAAGGCACTAGCAGATAGAGGGTTGAGAACAAGGCGCTAGCTGATGATGGCATAACAATGGGAGCTTGTTGTTGACACGGTTAAAGGCCGGAGGCAAAGATGTGTGTATGTTGATGCTTCATGCAGGAGCTAGGCGATGATGATGAATGGTGCGAGAGGATGGTGCTGAAATAGTTGAGGTAAATCCTAGGCGATAGAGCAGAACAGCGCTGAGATATTGGAAGCAAATGTGAACAGCTTGTTCAAGCCTAGATGAAGCAGACATGGGCAGCTTGTTCAGCACTACATTATTATGATGATGATGATGATGATGATGATGATGATGATGACGATGCAGAAAGCTTGTTCAAGCCTAGATGAAGCAGACACGGGCAGCTTGTTCAGCACTAGATGATGATGATGATGACGACGATGCAGAAAGCTTGTTCAAGCATAGATGAATCAGACATGGGCAGCTTGTTCAGGACTATAAGATGATAACGATGATGATGCGGACAGCTTGTTCAAGGCATTCTGCAGTTGGGCCAGATGATGCATGTAGACGGCTCATCATGGGTTGTAGATGATGATGACTCGACTGATGTCAGCTGCCAAAGCATGGGATGATGATGGGCAGGACTCTTGGTTCTGAAGTGAAGAAAGCGCTGCCCCTGTGGAAGGGGGCGACCTACCAAAACAAATACCACAACACGCATGTGCATGATGAGAACGGTTCATGGTTGATGGTGATTACTTTACATGCTCTGCCATTTGTATAAAACCTTAACCCTATAATCCGGGCTCACTCAAGTTTGGGGTTATTTGATTTAGCCAGTAAACTTGATGATGGCATCATGCTGATTACAACATTCATGTGGGGTTGGTGGTTGGTGGTGGGCCTATTTTCTGCTTGATAATTTTGGTCGATCTTAATTTCGTCCTACTTAGATTTGGGGCTAGCTCCTCGTTTCACTATTTTTTGTGTGGTGTGGTGTGTGGTGTGGTGTGGTGTGGGGGAGGGTGAGGTGGTGTGTGTGTGTGGGGGGGGGGGTCTTTGTACAGGACGAGGTTGGTGTAGTGCCAGTGCAAACTGATTACTTGACATGCTCTACGGTACGTGTGTCACTAGGATGTCAGGTGATGGTGTGTTCACTGAAGTTCAAAGAAACTTTACCTAGCTAGTCCATCAGGTGTGGGGGTTAATTGGCAATGGCCTGTTGGGTGCGTGGCAATTTTGGGTATGGGGTTGATTAATGATGGTGCTTGACAATTTGGTTTCTCCACTTCCCCTGTTTTGTTTGGGGGCTAGCTTGTGTCTCCTGGTTTCTCTGATTGTTGCCTGTAACATCTTATTAAATTACTCACTGTGCTTCTTTCGTTGCCCAGTACGTCTCACTAGTGTTTGTTGCAGTGTAGGGTGGTAGATGTGGTGATATAACTTGACTCAATTGATTTAGGTACGGCTGTTGGAAGTTGTTGTGAGTAGACCAGGATGGCATAGAGGTGCACAATGCAGGCAGTGAGACAAATTAACAGCTTGATACAGATGAATTCTGATCCAGGGTCCGACTATTGTTTGTTGCATTGTAGGATGGCAGGTGTGGTGATCGCATTACTCACTCTGCCTAAGTAGGAGCAGTGACGCGTAGACCAGAACGACGGAAAGGTGGGTTCGAATGTAGATATGGCGGTGCATGTGGTTACTAGACAGCAGTGCTGCGGTAGATGCAGAGGGGCAAGCATGACTTCAGAATGGTGACGCCACAAGCAGAAGGGATGATGGTGAGGATGATGATGATGATGATGTCACTAGACAGCAATGCTGAGGTAGATGTATGCAGAGGGGCAAGCAGGATGCCAGAATGGTGACGCCACAAGCAGAAGGGAAGATGGTGATGGTGATGATGATGTCACTAGACAGTAGTAGTGGCGGGGTAGAGGAGGGGCAACGAGGATACCAGAATGGTGAAGCCACAAGCAGATGGGATGGTGATGATGGTGATGATGATGATGAAGTCACTAGACAGCAGTGGCGGGGTAGAGGAGGGGCAACCAGGAAGCCAGAATGGTGACGCCACAAGCAGAAGGGATGATGATGATGTGACATGCTTGATGAACATGGACAGCAAAGACAGAGAATCATAGAGACCATGCAGACAGAGACAACTCCAACGATGCAGATAGAACCTGTAGACTAGCTATGCAGACATAGACGACCAAGACAATAAAGACATAGTCATGCAGACAATGCAGACGGAGAGCAGCGCACACACAGGAGATGCAGCTAGGAAGGAACACAAGAAGAGCGCTGTTAATGACCAGACGACAGAGCCCCTGTAGACGCTCACGCTACCAAGGTACAGTCAAACATATGGAAGGCAGGCGGAGCGTTGGTGAAGATGAGACAGCAGTGCCAATGCAGACGCTCACCCTGTCAAGGTGTTAGGTTTGGCACAGACGATGATGTCGTTGTCTTAGTTGATGGTGTAGGAGATGCAGATGGTGGGAAAGGTGTAGATGGAGGAGAAGACGGTGGTGCAGGACATATAGTACTTATACAGTACTTCATTACAACAATGTACAGATACAGGATTCCAGCATTTGTTTACATATACAGTCAGATACAGGAAGACAAAGGTGCTGATACGGCCAGTGGTAAAGTGTGCTCTAGATGATGGCGATAATGTACTAAACACACGCAAGCATAAGTGATGTTGTATACATAGACAATGGTGTTGTGGAATACTCACGTGTTGTTGTTGTTGTTGTTGTTTTTATAGACACTGACAATGATGTTGTTGAAGACTCACATGATATTGATGCTGCTGCTGTGATGGCAAATTCAGACGATGCTGTTGATATTGATGAGATTGTTGACACAGGCCGTGCTATTGATGTTGATAATGTTGCAGAAACAGACGATACCATGAAATGGCTGACTCAAACGCTGTTGATGATGGTGAAGATACAGACAATGTTGATGTTGCAGCATATCTAGATGATGGTGTTTCGTAGACTCAGATGACGGTGATGGTGAGAGTGAAGTTTTTGTAGACAGACGATGTTGATCTTGCGGATGTAGACGATATCCGTGTGATGGCAGATTCAGAAATTTTTGATGACTCAGATGATGTTGATGTTGCAGGCATAGACAATGATGATGCTGATGATGATGTAGATACAGGCAATGCCGATGTGGTGGCAGACAAAGAAGATGGTGGTGATAATGTGGATGGCAACGATGGCCTGATCCATGTAGCATTTGGCAGTACATGGCATTTGATGTTACTTGAATGTGTTATTTACGCTGTGCTGTAGCACCAAAGGGTAATCAGTGGACAATGATGGTGATGGATTACATGCATGGTTAGGGAGCAGTCCATGGATACATTAAGATGGGATGGGTGGATAGGACCAAACCTGTCACTGTATTATGTTGCTGCCACCTTGGGCGCTTCTCACAGGTATAGAAGTCCAAGCAACGTACGATGTACAGGAGGAGGTTGTAATAGATGATGATGATGATGTATGCCTTTGCAAGCGAGGCGTCCCAGAACATGGTGCACCTAAACTGCGCAAGAGGGTAGAAAATACACCACACTACATTCCAAACAAACACCCCATTTTCACTGATGGACTGCTTCTGTGTCTGGGTGGTAGACTTTGAAAACATGATTCAGATTGGAAGCAATGGTTGTGAAGGTGAACAAAACTGTACACATTGAGGTGATATGCGTGCTCTCCTATACATGTCTAGTTTCAGTGATCAAGCAATGACACATTTTGCAACCACCATAACGATGTGCTAACCTTGGTACAAAAGATTACTCTTTGTCTGCAAAAGTAGTAGCTTAACATGGGTGTTTTAAAGTTTAACAGACCCATCAAATTGAGTAAAAGTAGCATGCCCTTTTCCCTCTAAAAATCCTGCTAATTAACTAATATGTGGCGTCTTGAAGTTCACCAAAGGATCAAATTAAGGACTAGTAATATGACCTTGTGGTGCAGTGTGGTGTGTTTACTACAGAACCTGCCTGTACATGGATATGACAAAAGGCGCAAACCTTAGCGTACACCTCCCTACGTCCTTATGCTCCAATACAGCCTTCCTTTTCTATCCTAGCTTTCTTCGATGCATTATCGCATTATGCAGCTTGAACCCATGATAAGCCAAAAACCAACAATGCATCAAAACATTATCCACCGCCCATTTTCTGTCACCTAGGCTCTCTCCTTCAACGCTCTTGCACGAAACACCTCAAAACTAAGTAATGGCAGCACCGGGAGACAACATTTGACCTAGGCTCACGTTGATACCAATGGACAGGTTAACACTTGGAACCCTTTTTTTAACCTCTTTATGCGCCCCACTTTTACCATGCACCTTGCAATGCACCCTCACATGCTGGAACCCCAATTTTGATATGTTATGTGATCCTTTCTATATAGCCGACCTTTACTATGCATGGCACTATGACAAAGTTGGCACCCTTAACACATTATTTAACCCTAAAACTCTACATGCAAATACAATGGTGTGGCCTTTGTTCACCTGGTTTCAAGCAAGGAGGGCTCCTTCTCAAGGAAACAACACCCCAATGATGCTGGGAGCTTAACTAGCAGGCATCAGGCACATGGAGAAAACGTCTAGCAGACCACTAGCACATGACTACCAAACAACAAATACCCGAATCAAATATATAACAGCCCTCACTACCACTGCTTTACCACTCAACAGCAAGCACCCATTCTAAGCAACACACAGGCCATACTAAAACCTAACTACTCAATGGCAAGCACCCGAACTAAGCATCACACAGCCCTCATTACCACCCAACTAAACATCAGTATGCAGACCACGCATCACGTAGCCCTCACAACCCATCGGTTGGCATGGAAGCGACTCCACTCATCTATTAACGTAGTCCAACAGACACCACTAAAATGCAACCTAACCACAGCAGGCCAACCCATCAACGATCCTTCGGTGGGCATCAATACTCACGGTATGGGGGACAAATCCAGCTTAAGCAAAGGAGGAGGAACAGCCGCAGCCATCACATAAGTCGAGGCACAAGCTCCAAGCAGCACACATAGGTCAAGACAGACAAAGGCGACTAGAACAATGAAAACATAGAGGATAAAGACAGACCATCGTGTAGACAATGCAAACACAGAGGATTAGGACAATGCAGACAATGCAGACATAGAGGATAAAGACAGACCATCGTGTAGACTATGCAGACAAAAACGAATAGGACAATTAAGACAATGCAGGCATAGACGATGAAGACAGACCATCGTGTAGACAATGTAGACATAGAGGATCAAGACAGACCATCGTGTAGACAATGCAGACATAGACAATGAAGACAGACCATTGTGTAGACAATGCAGACATAGACGATGAAGATAGACCATCGTGTAGACAATGCAGACACAGAGGACTAGGACGATGCAGACATAGACGATGAAGACAGACCAACGTGTAGGCAATGTAGACATAGAGGATGAAGACAGACCATCGTGTAGAGAATGCAGACATAGACGACTAGGAGAACAGGGACATTTAGACAATGCAGACCGAGAGCAGCAGGCATATAGGAGACGCAGTCAGTCAAACAAATGAATATAGGAGACGCAGTCAGTTAAACAAATGAATAGCAGATGGAGCAATGTTGGTCACAAGACGGCAGTGCCTAAGTAGACGCCCACGCTGTCAACAGGTAGTCAAAACACATGAAGGGCAGGCGGAGAGCTGGTTGAGATCAGGCAGACGTGCCAATGCAGACGCTCACGTTGTCAATGCGTTTATTGGCGCAGATGATGATGTTGATGCCTTAGTTAATGGTGTAGGAGAAGCAGATGATGGGCACGGTGTACATGGGGGAGTAGACAGTGGTGCAGGACACAGGCAAATATATTGACACATTTATAACCATAAACACTGTGCATATACAGGATTACCATATGTATGACCATGTGCAGGTGGGAAAAGGTGCTGATACATGATGTAGGTGATTTACGAGACACAGGCGAGGTTAAGTGATGGTATATGGGACGCATGTGATGTTGCAGACAAAGACAATACTGCCGTTGAGTACTCATGTGTTGTTGTTGTTGTTGTAGACACTAAAAATGACACTCTTGAAGACTCACGTGATGTTGACGATGTTGATGAGATTTTTGACACAGGCGGTACTGATGATGTGCAACATCATGTTGCAGACACAGGCGATGCATTTGTTGAAGACTCGGGTGATGTTGATGATGTAGCAGACCCAGACGACGTCCATGTGATGGCAGATTCAGACATTGTTGATGATGTTGATGCTGACACTGGCGGTGC
Source organism: Microglena sp. YARC (assembly GCA_022414725.1). Lineage (NCBI taxonomy): Eukaryota > Viridiplantae > Chlorophyta > Chlorophyceae > Chlamydomonadales > Chlamydomonadaceae > Microglena > Microglena sp. YARC. Next base: position 14,171 of record JAJSRW010001735.1, on the reverse strand, counting down.
TCGTGATGTTGTTGGTGTTGCAGACAAAGACTATACCATGTCATGGCTGATTCAGACACTGTTGATGATCGTGAAGACCCAGATGATGTTGATGATGGTGATGACGCAGATGATGGTGTTGTTGTAGACTCAGATAATGTTGATGGTGATAGTGATATTGTTGTAGACAATGACGATACTGATGATGCGGCAGATTCAGACGATGGTGTTGATGTAGACTCAGGTAATGGTGATGGTGAGAGTGATCTTGTTGTAGCCACAGGCGATGATGTTGAAGATTTAGGCCCAGGTGACGTTGCAGACATGGACGTTGATAGTGTTGTAGACATAGACGATGTTGATGTGATGGCAGATTCAGACAATTGAGTTGTTGAAGGCTCATAGATGATGATGATGATGATGTAGATACAGGCGATGCCCATGTTGTGGCAGACGCAGAAGATGGTGGTGACAATGTGGATGGCAACGATAGCCCGATCCATGTAGCATTTGGCAGTACATGGCATTTGATGTTATTCATAGGTTTCATTTACGTTGTATTGTATAACCCAAGGGTAATCAGTAGACAATGATGGTGATGGATTACATGCATGGTTAGGGTGCAGTCCATGGATACATTGGGATAGGATGGGTAGATGGGACCAAAACTGTCACTACTGATGTGTGTTATGTTGCGTAATGTTGTGTTATCAGGTGTGTGCTTCATTAGTGGACAATGCTGGTGTGGACAACATGTAGTGGTGATAAAGAGAAGTAATAGTGACTTCAGGCATTCATACCCATAAGTAGAGATGATGAAGTTGGACAAGGGTCGACTGATATGGTGTGTAGAACAGCGATGGAACAGAAGATTCCTCAAGGTCGCCGCCCGGGAGTGCGGTTTTGGTCAGGGACAATGGAGTGAAGAGTGTGAAGACAATGGTATAAGCAGCTAGGCAACAGGTGACCGAGGTCCCAATGAAGCCAGGCGCGACGACTAGGTGAAACGAATTGGCGATACATGCGATGCCAAAGGAGAGAATATATGGGTGTGAAGACTGTGGAGACAATCATGTGTTGAATACCACAATGTTGAAGAAAGGTAAGGTGGAAAGCACGGAGAGGACGATGATAGGTGTAAGCAACATGTGACAAGTGCCCACTAGGCGATGGCAGTGCAGAGAACAACGACGGGCAACACAAATGTAAGCACATACGCACTTGCAGTGAAAGACGCACAAGGTGGACAGCATGGAGAGGACGATGATGTGTGCAGTTCACGGTGAAGACAGTGACGGTGGTGATGAGAGATGCTCCTCACAGGTATAGAAGTCCAAGACGACGTACGATGCATAGGAGGAGGTTGAAACTAGATGATGATGTATGCCTTTGCAGGGCGAGGGATGCATCCCAGAACACGGTGCGCCTAAACTGCACAAAAGGGTAGAAAACACACAACAAACTACATTCCAAACAAACACCACAATTTCATTGCTGTACTACTTCTGTGCCTGGGTGGTATACTTTGCAAGTATGGTTCTGGTTGGTTGGATTTATGTTATAGCTCCTTGTACACCTGGGTGGAAGACTTTGCAAGTATGGTTCGGGTTGGTTGGACTCGGGTCACTAGCTCCTTGTATGCCTGGGTGGAAGACTTTGCAAGTATGATTCTGGTTGGTTGGGACTCGGGTTTAGATAACTATTTGTATGCCTTGGTGGTAGTCTTTGAAAACTTGATTCTGGTTGGAAGAAATGTTTGTGAAGGCGAACAAAACTGTCAACATTGGGGTGACATGTGTGCTCTCCTATGCATGACAAAGTTGGGTGATCAAGCGACGACACATTTTGGAACCACCATAAGGATGTGATAACCTTGTAGTAAAAGGTTACTATTTTTCTGCAAAAGTAATAGCTAAACATGGGGTCTTTAAAGTTTACCAGACGTATCAAATTGAGGACAAGAAATATGCCCTTTCCCACTGAAATGCTAAATAACTAATGCGTGGCGTTTTTACTAATGAACCTGCATGTAAATGAATATTTATAGTCACGCACCTTATCGTACACGTTCCTACGTCCTAATGCTCCCATGAACAGGTTAGGCTCATGGAACCCTATTTGGGACCTTTTTAAGTGCCCAACTTTTACCATGCACCTTGCAATGCACCCACACATGTTGGGACCCCTGTTTTGATATTTGATGTATACCCAACCTTTACTAGACACATGCAAGGTTAAGTGATGGTGTATGGGACACTAGTGATGTTGTATACGTAGACAATAGTGCCGTTGAATCGAGTGCGTTGAATTATTATTTGTTGTTGCTGTCGACACTGGCAATGATGTTGTTGAAGACTCACATGCTGTTGCTGATGTTGATAAGATTGTTTACTCAGGCAAAGCTGATGATGTTGCAGACAAAGACGATGTTGATGTGATGGCAGATTCAGACACTGTCAATGATATTAATGAGATTGTTGACACAGGAGGTGCTGATGATGTTTCAAGCATGAGCGATACCATGTGATGGCTGATTCAGACATTGTTGATGATGGTGAAGAACTGAAGACTCAGATGATGGTGTCGTCGTAGACTCAGGTGATGATGATGGTGAGAGTGATATTGTTGTTGACAGACACAATGCTAATGATGCGGCAGATTAAGACGATGGTGCTGTTGTAGACACAGATGATGTTGCAGACATAGACGATGTTGATGTTGTGGCAGATTCAGACGGCAGTGTTGCTGCAGACTCAGATGATGGTGATGGTGAGAGGGATGTTGTTGTAGACATAGACGATGTTGATGTTGTGGCAGATTCTGACTACAGTGTTGTTGTAGACTCAGGTGATGGTGACTGTGATGTTGTTGTAGACATAGACGATGTTGATATTGTGGCAGACTCTGACAATGGTGTTGTTGTAGGATCAGATAATGGCAGTGGGTAGTGGGTAGCCTGAGGGTGGGAAGTGGGTAGTCTGAGGGTGGGTAATGGGTAGTATCATTGTGTATCGCGGGGAGTCTGAGGGTGGGTAGTGGGTAGTCTGTGGGTGGGTAGTGGGTAGTCTCAGGGAGGGCAGTTGGCGGTATCAGGTTAGTTGGGCAGAGGGAAGTCTATGGGTGGTTTTGTTGTAGACTCGTATGATGTTGATGTTGCGGCAGATTCAGACGATGGTGATGTTGTAGAATCAAATGATGGTGATGAGTAGTGATAGGTAGTGATGGGTATTGGGTAGTCTGAGGGTGGGTAGCGGGTAATCTGTGAGTGGTCGGCAAATAGTCTGTGGGTGGGAAGGCGGAAAGTCTGTGCGTTGGTACCGGGTAGTATCAGGGTGGGTAATGGGTAGTCTGTGGGTGGGCAGCGGCTAGCGTATGGGTGTGTAGCGGGTAGTCTGTGGATGGGTAGCAAGTAGTCTGTGGATGTGTAGTGGGTAGTCTATGGGTGTGTTGCGGGTAGTCTGTGGGTGGGTAGTGAGTACCATTAGGGTGGGTAGCGGGTTTTTTAAGGGTGGGTAGCTGGTAGTATCAGGGGGGTAGTCTGAGGGTGGGTAGTGGGTAGTATGAGGGTGGGTAGTGGGTAGTCTGTTGGTGTGTAGCGGGTAGTCTGTGGGTGTTTAAGCGGGTAGTCTGTGGCTGTTTAAGCGGGTAGTCTGTGGGTGTTCAAGCGGGTAGTCTGTGGGTGTGTAGTGGGTTGTCTGAGGGTGGGTAGTGGGTAGTCTAAGAGTGGGTAGTGGGTAGTCTACAGGTGGGTAGTGGGTAGTCTGAGGGTGGGTAGTTGGTAGTCTGAGGTTTTGTTGCGGGTAGTCTGTGGGTGGGAAGCATTAGTCTGTGGATGGGTACTGGGTAGTCTGAGGGTAGGTAGCGGGTAGATAGGTGGGTAGAGGGTAGTGTCAGGGTGGGTAGCAGGTAGTGTCAGGGTGGGTGGCGGGTACTGGTTACTGGGTTGTGGGTAGTCTGAGGGTGAGCAGTAGGTAGTCTGAGGGTGAGTAGTGGGTAGTCTGACGGTGGGTAGTTGGTTGTATCAGGGTGGGCAGCGGGAAGTCTATGGGTGGTTTTGTTGTAGACTCGGATGATGATGTTGCGGCAGATTCAGATGTTGTTGTTGTTGTAGAATCAAATGATGGTGATGAATAGTAATAGGTTATGATGGGTATTGGGTAGTCTGAGGGTGGGGAGCGGATAATCTGTGAGTGGTCGGCGAATAGTCTGTGGGTGGGGAGCGGGAAGTCTGTGCATTGGTACCGGGTTGTATGAGGGTGGTTAGTGGGTATCAGGGTGTGTAGCAGGTGCTCTTTGGGTGAGTAGCAGGAAGTCTGTGGGTTGGTAGCCTGGAGTATCAGGAAGGGTGGTGGGTAGTATCAGGTGTGTAGCAGGTGGTCTGTGGGTGTGTAGCGGGTAGCCTATGGGTGGGCAGCGGGTAATACGTGGGTGGGTAGCCGGTAGTCTGCGAGTTTGTAGTGGGTAGCCTGAAGGTGTGTAGTGGGTAGTGGGTAGCATCAAGGTGGGTAGCTAGTAGTATCAGGGTGGGCAGCGGGAAGTCTGTGGGTGGGTAGCAGTAGAGGTAGCATCAGGGTGTGTAGTGTGTAGTGGGTAGCATCTAGGTGGGTAGCTGGTAGTATCAGGGTGGGCAGCGGGTAGTCTGTGGTAGGATAGCAGGTAGCATCAGGGTGTGTAGTGGGTAGTGGGTAGCATCAAGGTGGGTAGCTAGTTGTATAAGGGTGGGCAGCGGGTAGTCTGTTGGTGGGTAGCAGTAGCGGTAGCATCAGGGTGTGTAGTGGGTAGTGGGTAGCATCAAGGTGGGTAGCTGGTAGTATTAGGGTGGGCAGTGGGTAGTCTGTGGGTGGGTAGCGGGTAGCATCAGGATGGGTAGCGGGTAGTGGGTGGCATTAAGGTGGGTAGCTGGTAGTATCAGGTGGGCAGCGTGTAGTCTGTGGGTGGGTACCGGGTAGCATCAGGGTGGGTAGTGGGTAGTGGGTAGCATCAAGGTGGGTAGCTGATAGTATCAGGGTGGGGCAGCGTATAGTTTTTGTGTGGGTGGGTAGCGGGTATCATCAGGGTGTGTTGTGGGTAGCATCAAGGTGGGTAGCATCAAGGTGGGTAGCTGGTAGTATCAGGGTGTGTAGTGGGAAGTGGGTGGCATCACTGTGGGTAGCTGGTAGTATCAGGGTGGGCAGTGGGTAGTTTGTGGGTGGGAAGCGGGTAACATCAGGGTGTGTAGTGGGTAGTGGGTAGCATCAACGTGGGTAGCTGGTTGTATAGTGGTGGGTAGCAGGTAATCTGTGAGTGGGTAGCGGATAGCATCAGGGTGTGTAGTGGGTAGTGGGTAGCATCAAGGTGGGTAGCTGGTAGTATCAGGGTGGGCAGTGGGTAGTTTGTGGGTGGGTAGCGGGTAACATCAGGTTGTGTAGTGGGTAGTGGGTAGGATCAAGGTGGGTAGCTGGTAGTATCAGGGTGGGTAGCAGGTAGTCTGTGAGTGGGTAGCGTGTAGCATGAGGGTGTGTAGTGGGTAGTGGGTAGCATCAAGGTGGGTAGCTGGTAGTACCTGGGTGGGCAGCGGGTAGTTTGTGGGTGGGTAGCGGGTAGCATCAGGGTGGGTGGTGGGTAGTGGGTAGCATAAAGGTGGGTAGTTCGTAGTATCAGGGTGGGCAGCGGGTAGTCTGTGGGTGGTTAGCGGGTATCATCAGGGTGTGTAGTGGGTAGTAAGTAGCATCAAGGTGGGTAGCTGGTAGTATCAGGGTGGGCAGCGGGTAGTTTGTGGGTGGGTAGCAGTAGAGGTAGCATCAGGGTGTGTAGTGTGTAGTGGGTAGCATCAAGGTGGGTAGTTGGTAGTATCAGGGTGGGCAGCGTGTAGTCTGTGGGTGGTTAGCGGGTATCATCAGGGTGTGTAGTGGGTAGTGGGGTAGCATCAAGGTGGTAGCTGGTAGTATCAGGGTGGGCAGCGGGTAGTCTGTGGGTGGGTAGCAGTAGAGGTAGCACTAGGGTGTGTAGTGGGTAGTGGGTAGCATCAAGGTGGGTAGTTGGTAGTATCAGGGTGGGCAGCGGGTAGTCTGTGGGTGGTTAGCGGGTAGCATCAGGGTGTGTAGTGTGTAGTGGGTAGCATCAAGGTGGGTAGCTGGTAGTATCAGGGTGGGCAGTGGGTAGTCTGTGGGTGGGTAGCGGGTAGCATCAGGGTGTGTAGTGGGTAGTGGGTAGCATCAAGGTGGGTAGCTGGTAGTATCAAGGGTGGGCAGCGGGTAGTCTGTGGGTGGGTAGCAGTAGAGGTAGCACTAGGGTGTGTAGTGGGTAGTGGGTAGCATCAAGGTGGGTAGTTGGTAGTATCAGGGTGGGCAGCGGGTAGTCTGTGGGTGGTTAGCGGGTAGCATCAGGGTGTGTAGTCAAGGGTGGGTAGTGGGTAGCATCAAAGGTGGGTAGCTGGTAGTATAGGGGGTGGGCAGTGGGTAGTCTGGGTGGGTGGGTAGCGGGTAGCATCAGGGTGTGTAGTGGGTAGTGGGTAGCATCAAGGTGGGTAGCTGGTAGTATCAGGGTGGGCAGTGGGTAGTCTGTGGGTGGGTAGCAGTAGAGGTAGCATCAGGGTGTGTAGTGGGTAGTGGGTAGCATCTAGGTGGGTAGCTGGTAGTATCAGGGTGGGGCAGCGGGTAGTCTGTGGTGGGTAGGGGGGCTTTAGCGGTAGCATCAGGGTGGGTGCATCAAGTGGGTAGTGGGTCGCATCAAGGTGGGTAGCTGGGTAGTATCAGGGTGGGCAGCGGGTAGTCTGTGGGTGGGGTAGATCGGGTAGTGGGTGGCATCAAGGTGGGTAGCTGGTAGTATCAGGGTGGGCAGCGGGTAGTCTGTGGGTGGGTAGCGGGTAGCATCAGGGTGGTGTAGTGGGTAGTGGGTAGCATCAAGGTGGGTAGCTGGTAGTATCAGGGTGGGCAGCGGGTAGTCTGTGTGGTGGGGTAGCAGTAGAGGTAGCATCAGGGTGTGTAGTGGGTAGTGGGTAGCATCAAGGTGGGTAGTTGGTAGTATCAGGGTGGGCAGCGGGTAGTCTGTGGGTGGATAGCGGGTAGCATCAGGGTGTGTAGTGGGTAGTGGGTAGCATCAAGGTGGGTAGCTGGTAGTATCAGGGTGGGCAGCGGGGTAGTCTGTGGGTGGGTAGCAGTAGCGGTAGCATCAGGGTGTGTAGTGGGTAGTGGGGTAGCATCAGGTGGGTAGCTGGTAGTATCAGGGTGGGCAGCGGGTAGTCTGTGGGTGGGTAGCAGTAGAGGTAGCATCAGGGTGTGTAGTGGGTAGTGGGTAGCATCAAGGTGGGTAGCTGGTAGTATCAGGGTGGGCAGCGGGTAGTCTGGGTGGGTAGCCGGGTAGCATCGGTGGTGTAGTGGGTAGTGGGTAAGCATCTAGGTGGGGTAGCTGGTAGTATCAGGGTGGGCAGCGGGTAGTCTGTGGTGGTAGCAGTAGCGGTAGCATCAGGGTGTGTAGTGGTAGTGGGTAGCATCAAGGTGGGTAGCTGGTAGTATCAGGGTGGGCAGCGGGTAGTCTGTGGGTGGGTAGCAGTAGCGGTAGCATCAGGGTGTGTAGTGGGTAGTGGGTAGCATCAAGGTGGGTAGCTGGTAGTATCAGGGTGGGCAGCAGGGTAGTCTGTTGGGTGGGTAGCAGTGGGTAGCATCGGTAGCATCAGGGTGTGGGTAGTGGGTAGTGGGTAGCATCAAGGTGGGTAGCTGGTAGTATCAGGGTGGGCAGTGGGTAGTCTGTGTGGGTGGGTAGCGGTAGCATCAGGTGGTAGGTGGGTGTGTAGCGGGTGTGGTAGTGGCCAGCATCAAGGTGGGTAGTTGGTAGTATCAGGGTGGGCAGCGGGTGGTCTGTGGGTGGTTAGCGGGTATCATCAGGGTGTGTAGTGGGTAGTGGGTAGCATCAAGGTGGGTAGCTGGTAGTATCAGGGTGGGCAGCGGGTAGTCTGTGGTGGGTAGCAGTAGAGGTAGCATCAAGGTGTGTAGTGGGTAGTGGGTAGCATCAAGGTGGGTAGTTGGTAGTATCAGGGTGGGCAGCTGGTGGTCTACGGGTGGTTAGCGGGTAGCATCAGGGTGTGTAGTGGGTAGTGGGTAGCATCAAGGTGGGTAGCTGGTAGTATCAGGGTGGGCAGCGGGTAGTCTGTGGGTGGGTAGCAGTAGGTAGCACAGGTGTGTAGTGGGTAGTGGGTAGCATCAAGGTGGGTAGCTGGTAGTATCAGGGTGGGCAGCGGGTAGTCTGTGGGTGTAGCAGTAGGGTAGCATCAGGGTGTGTAGTGGGTAGTGGGTAGCATCAAGGTGGGTAGCTGGTAGTATCAGGGTGGGCAGTGGGTAGTCTGTGAGGTAGGATAGCAGGTAGCATCAGGTGTGTAGTGGGTAGTGGGTAGCATCAAGTGGGTAGTGGTAGTATCAGGTGGGCAGCGGGTAGTCTGTGGGTGGGTAGCAAGGTAGCATCAGGGTGTGTAGTGTAGTGGGTAGCATTCTAGGTGGGTAGCTGGTAGTATCAGGGTGGGCAGCAAGGATAGCGTAGCATCAGGGTGTTGTAGTGGGTAGTGGGTAGCATCTAGGTGGGTAGTGGTAGTATCAGGGTGGTAGTCTGTGTGGTTGGGTAGCAGTGTTGGTAGCATCAAGGTGGTAGCAGGGTGGCAGCAGGGTGGGCAGGGTGTAGCGGTTAGCATCAGGGTGTGGGTAGTGGGTAGCGGTAGCATCAAAGGTGGGCAGTGTAGTGTGGGTAGTGGGTGCATCAAGGTGGGTAGCTGGTAGTATCAGGGTGGCCGGTAGGTAGCGGTCAGTGGGTGGGTGTGGTAAGGTAGCATCAGCAGTGGTAGCGTAGCCAATCAGGGTGTGTAGTGGGTAGTGGTAGCATCAAGGTGGGTAGCTGGTAGTATCAGGGTGGGCAGTTGGGTAGTCTGTGGATGGGGTAGAACGGTAGCATCAGGGTGTGTAGTAGTGGGTAGCATCAAGGTGGGTAGCTTGGTAGTATCAGGGTGGGCAGCGTAGTTCTGGGTGGGTAGCAGTGGGCATCAAGTGGTAGTGGTGTAGTGGGGGTAGCATCTAGGTGGGTAGCTGGTTAGTATTCAGGTGGGCAGCGGTAGTCTGTGGGTAGGGTAGAATCAGGGGTGTGTAGTGGGTAGTGGGGTAGCATCATAGGTGGGTAGCTGGTAGTATCAGGGTGGGCAGGGTGTGTCAGTGGGTAGTGGGTAAGTCTGTTGGTGGGAGTAGCGGGTAGCATCAGGTGTGTAGTGGGTAGTGGGGGTAAGCATCAAGGTGGGTAGCTGGTAGTATCAGGGTGGCAGCGGGTAGTTGGGGTGGGTAGTCGGTAGCATCAGGGTGTGTAGTGGGTAGTGGGTAGCATCTAGGTGGTAGCTGGTAGTATCAGGGGGTGGGCAGTGGGTAGTTGTTGTGGAGGTGGGTAGTAGTCGGGTAGTGGTAGCATCTAGGTGGGTAGCTGGTAGTATCAGGGTGGGCAGCGGGTAGTCTGTGGGTGGGTAGCAGTAGAGGTAGCATCAAGGGGTGTAGTGGGTAGTGGGTAGCAATCTAGGTGGGTAGTTGTAGTATCAGGGTGGGCAGCGGGTAGTCTGTGGGTGGGTAGCGGGTAGCATCAGGGTGTGTAGTGGGTAGTGGGTAGCATCAAGGTGGGTAGCTGGTAGTATCAGGGTGGGCAGCGGGTAGTCTGTGGGTGGGTTAGCGGGTAGCATCAGGGTGTGTAGTGGGTAGTGGGTAGCATCTAGGTGGGTAGCTGGTAGTATCAGGGTGGGCAGCGGGTAGTCTGTGGGTGGGGTAGGCAGGTAGCATCAGGGTGTGTAGTGGGTAGTGGGTAGCATCAAGGTGGGTAGTTGGTAGTATCAGGGTGGGCAGCGGGTAGTCTGTGGGTGGTTAGCGGGTATCATCAGGGTGTGTAGTGGGTAGTGGGTAGCATCAAGGTGGGTAGCTTACGGGTAGTATCAGGGTGGGGCAGTGGGTTAGTCTGGGGTTGGGTAGCGGTAGCATCAGGGTGTGTAGTGGGTAGTGGGTAGACATTCAAGGTGGGTAGCTGGTAGTATCAGGGTGGGCAGTGCGGTAGTCTTGTGGGTGGTAGCGGTAGCATCAGGGTGTGTAGTGGGTAGTGGGTCATCAAGGTGGGTAGCTGGTAGTATCAGGGTGGGCAGCGGTAGTTCTGTGGGTAGGTAGAGGTATGCATCAGGGTGTGTAGTGGTAGTGGGTAGCAATCAAGGTGGGTAAGCTGGTAGTATCAGGGGTGGGCAGCGGGTAGTCTGTGGTGGGTAGCAGTAGGTAGCATCAAGGGTGTGTAGTGGGTAGTGGGTAGCATCAAGGTGGGTAGCTGGTAGTATCAGGGTGGTGCAGCCGGGTAGTTCTGTGGGTGGGTTAAGCAGTAGAGGTAGCATCAAGGGTGTGTAGTGGGTAGTGGGTAGCATCAAGGTGGTAGCTGGTAGTATCAGGGTGGGCACGGGTAGTCTGTGGTGGGTAGGGTAGCATCAGGGTGTGTAGTGGGTAGGGTAGCATCAAGGTGGGTAGCTGGTAGTATCAGGGTGGGCAGCGGTAGTTTGTGGGTGGGTAGCGGTAGCATCAGGGTGTGTAGTGGGTAGTGGGTAGCATCAAGGTGGGTAGCTGGTAGTATCAGGGGTGGGCAGCATGGGTAGTCTGTGGGTGGGTAGCAGCGGTAGTGGGTAGGTAGGGTATCAGGTGTGCATGTAGTGTGGTAGTGGGTACATCAAGGTGGGTAGCTGGTAGTATCAGGTTACAAGTGGCAGGGTAGTCTTGGGGTGGTATGCGGGTAGCATCAGGGGTGTGTAGTGGTAGCTGGGTAGCCATCAAGTGGGTAGCTGGTAGTATCAGGGTGGGCAGCGGTAGTCATAGTGGTAGCAGCATCAAAGTAATCAGGTAGAGTGGGTCTGGTATATCAGGGTGTGTAGTGGGTAGTCTGGGGGTACCGCATCAAGTGGCATCAAAGGGGTACTGTAGTATCAGCATGGTAGTCTGTGGGTGCGTTAGCGGGTATATCAGGTGTTAGTGGTAGTGGTAGCATCAAGGTAGGTAGCGTAGTATCAGGCGTGGGCAGCTGGTAGTCTGTGGTTGAGGAAGCAGTCGGAACTAGAGGTAGCATCAAGGTGACGGTGATGTTAGTGTGGGTAGTGGGTAGGTGGCATCAATCCAGGGTGGGCTGGTAGTGAAGTGGGCAGCAGGTAGCTGGGTAGTATCAGGGTGGCAGGGGTGGTCTGTGGGTGTGTTAGCGGTATCATCAGGGTGTGTAGTGGGTAGTGGGGTAGCATCAAGGATGGGTTAGTAGTGGTGCTAGGCAGCGGGTAGGTTGGTGGAGCTGGGTCAGCGTAGAGGTAGCTTCAGAGTGGTGGTGGGTAGTGGTAGCATTCAAGGTGGGCGGTAGTTGGAGTATCAGGGTGGGAAGGGGGTAGTCTAGTGGGTATGGGTTAGCGGTGTAGCATCAAGGGTAGTTGTACGTTCCTAGGGTCATCAAGGTAGGGGTTGGAGCTGGGTTATTATCAGTATCACAGAGTGACAGTGGGTAGTCGGCTGGGTAGTTCAAGGGTGCTGGTAGTAGGTAGTACTGGTGGGTGGGTATGCAGTAGATGGTAGCATCGGTAGTGGGGTAGCAATGCAAGGTGGGTAGGCTGTAGTAGTATCAGGGTGGGCAGCGTGGGTAGTCTGTGGGGTGGTAGATAGGGTAGCATCCAGGTATAGTGGGGTAGTGGGTAGCATGAAAGGTGGGTAGTTGTTAAGTATCAGGGTGGGGAGCGGGTAGTTCTGTGGGTTGGGTTTAGCTGGGTAGCATCAGGGTTGTGTAGTGGGTAGTGGCGTGCAGATCAAGGTGGGTAGCTGGTAGTTCGAAGGGTGTGCAGCGTTGGTATATGTGGGTTGGGTAGCAGTAGAGGTAGCATCAGGGTGTGTAGTGGGTAGTGGGTAGCATCAAGGTGGGTAGCTGGTAGTATCAGGGGTGGGCAGTGGTAGTTAGTTCTAGTGGGAGTAGCGGTAGATGGGTGGCATCAAGGTGGGTAGCTGGTAGTATAGGGTGGGCAGCGGGTGTCTTGGTGGGGTGGTTAGCGGGTATCATCAGGGTGTGTAGTGGGTAGTGGGTAGCATCAAGGTGGGTAGCTGGTAGTATCAGGGTGGGCAGCGGTAGTCTGTGGGTGGGTAGCAGTAGAGGTAGCATCAGGGTGTGTAGTGGGTAGTGGGTAGCATCAAGGTGGGTAGCTGGTAGTATCAGGGTGGGCAGCGGGTAGTCTGTGGTGGCGTAGCGCGGTAGCCAGGGTGGGCAGCGTGTGTCTGTGTGTAGTGAGGTAGGTGGGTAGCTAGTAGTATCAGGTGGGATACTGGGTAGTATCAGGGTAGTGGTGGCAGTCAAGGTGGGTAGCTGGGTAGTCTGTGTGGGTGGGTAGCGGGGTAGCAAGTAGCATCAGGGTGTGTAGTGGGTAGTTTGTGGGTGGTGTGGGTTAGCAATTCAAGGTGGGGTTACTGGTGTGGGTGGGTCAGAGGGTGGGCAAGCGGGTTAGTCTGTGGGTGGAGGTAGCAGTAGAGGTAGCATCAGGGCGTGTATGGGATAGTAGCGTAGCATCTAGGTGGTAGGGTAGTCATCAGGTTAGTGGGGCAGCGGGTAGTCTGTGGTAGGATCAGGGTGGGCAGCAGTCTGTGGTGGGTAAGCATCAGGGTGTGTAGTGGTGTGAGGTAGCATTCTGGTGGGTACTGGTAGTATCAGGATGGCAGGGTAGTCTTTGGTGGCGGTAGCACAGTAGCGTAGCACTCAGGGTGTGTAGTGGTTACGTGGGTAGCAATCAAAGGTGGGTAGCTGGTCAGTATCAGGGTGGCATGGATAGTTCGGCGTGGTAAGCAGTACGGTAGCACAGGGTGTTGTATGGTAGTGGGTAGCATCAAGCGTGGTAGCGCTAGTATCAAGGGTGGGCAGTGGGACTCTGTTGGGTGTATAGCGTGTGTAGGGTGGCAACAAGGTGGTAGCTGGTAGTATCAGGGTGGGAGCTGGGTAGGTTTGTGGGTGGGTGTGGGTAGATCAGGGTGTGTAGTGTGTAGTGGGGTAGCATCAACGGTGGGTTGTAGTTAGCGGGTAGGTAGCCATCAAGGTGAGTAGTGGGTAGTGGGTAGCATCCAAGTGGGGTAGTGGTAGTTATCAGGAAGCTATGGTGCGGCAAGTGGGTAGTCTGTGGGTGGGTAAGCGGTAGCATCAGGGTGTTGTAGTGGGTAGTGGTAGCCATCAAGTGCGGTACTGTAGTACCAGGGGTGTGCAGCGGGTAGTCTGTGGGTGGGGTAGCCAATTAACATAGACGTTGTAGTTGGGTAGTGGGGTAGCATTAGGTGGGTAACTGGTAGTGCAGGGTGGGCGCCGGTAGTGGGTAGCATCAAGGGTGGGCATCTAGGTTGGGTATGCTGGTAGTAGTTCAGGGTGGCAGCGGGTGGTCTCTCGGGTGTGTTAGGGGTTCATCACGGGCTCAAGGGTGTTTAGTGGAGGTATGGTAGGGTAGCATTCAAGGTGGGTAGTCTGGTAGTATCAGCAGTGGGCAGCGCGGGTAGTCCTGTGGGCGCGGAGCAGTAGGAGGCAGCATCAGGTGTGTATAGTGGGTAGTGGTAGCATCAAGGTGGTAGCTGGTATATCAGGGTGGGGCAAGCGGGTAGTCTGTGGTGTGCGTTTAGCGGGTAGATCACAGAGGTTAGTAGTGGGTAGTGGGGTAGCATCAAGGTGGGGTAGCTGGTAGTATTCAGGGTGGGCAGCGTGGTAGTCTGTGGGTGGGAGAAGGTAGCATGCAGTGTGAGTGGGTTATGGGTAGCCATCAAGTGGGTAGCTGGTAGTCATCAGGGTTGCGGCAGCGGGTAGTCTGTGGTGAGGGTGGTAGCAGTAGACGGTAGCATCAGGGTGTGTAGTGTGGTATGGTAGCATCTAAGGTGGGTAGCTGGTAGTATCAGGGTGGGCAGCGGGTAGTCTGTCGTGGGTAGGATAGCAGGTAGCATCAGGTGTGTTAGTGGGTAGTGTGGTAGCATCAAGGTGGGTAGTTGGTAGTATCAGGTGGGCAGCGGGTAGTCTGTGGGTGGTTGCAGGTAGCATCAGGGTGTGTAGTGGGTAGTGGGGTAGCATCAAGAGTGGGTAAGCTGGTATATCAGGGTGGGCAGGGCGTTAGTTTGGGGTGGTAGCATAGCGGTAGCATCAGGGTGTGTAGTGGTGTGGTGTGCATCAAGGATGGTTAATCATCT
>JAJSRW010000191.1:0-45114 GCA_022414725.1 Microglena sp. YARC | reverse complement strand
CAGTATGTACCTGTATTGTATCTTAGCTCACCTCAATGTACACGGCTTTTCCCCCAGCCTGTATTCCAACTGCATTCTGTGCGCCAGTTATGACTACCTTCCCGTACTCTAGTCCTCCACCTGAACATGCCTGAATGTATTATTGCACCCAAACTGTCACGTTACTCCCCCCGCCAGCATTCTCACACAACCAGAGTATGTACTAAATATTGTAATGCCCACCACATGTCACACTTTGCTTCTGTGCAGCCTTCCACAGCAAAGTATTACCTACCATTATTGTATTGTGCACCAGATGTACATTCGCTTCACCTTCCGCTCCGCCACGCCCAAACGTTCCAGATACTGTCCTCCTCACCCATTCAGTAAATATAGCACGTATCATGTACCACAGTTGCAATTATCTTTGCGCCAGCCCAGTCCGTTCCCAAGTTTCCCCATTCCCAGTATCCAAGTATTCGCTACCCAGTGTTTTTATTTGTACCTCAGGCCACCACATGTTATCAGTCTCTGCCACCCCTCGAGTAAGAACAGTTCCACGCCAGTATGTACTATATTGCACCGACATGTTATGTTATTCGAAGTTTCTTTTGCCACCCTCGCTGCCAGCAAGGTAGGTGTTACCTATTGTATTCACCACAATTCCCCCCCAGTTTATCATGTCACTGCACTGTGCAGCCAGTGATTTGTACCTATTGTTTATGTCACCACCATGTAGCATGCATCTGATGCGGAGCGCAGTAGTGTTTACCCTACTCTCGTCATCGCCACCCACACTCGTACATATAGCATTCTCTGTGCAGCCCAGCTAATGATACCTTTACTCTGTACTAGGACACCAAACATTACAAGTTCCGCACCCATGTTTGTTTGGCAGTTTTTTTTCTCTTCCCAAAGCTCTTTCCCCAAGTCCCCACTCCATAGTCTATTTGTACCTGCACACCCCCCATGCTAACGATGTGGCACTTGTTGCAGTTTCCCCACATGTATGTACCTTGTTTAT
This sequence comes from Microglena sp. YARC, assembly GCA_022414725.1. Lineage (NCBI taxonomy): Eukaryota > Viridiplantae > Chlorophyta > Chlorophyceae > Chlamydomonadales > Chlamydomonadaceae > Microglena > Microglena sp. YARC. The sequence goes on along the minus strand of JAJSRW010000191.1, from coordinate 44,111 downwards.
TATTTGCACCTCTTATTACCACTTCCACTGCTCGAACGCCTCAGCTCCATGTCCACCACACTATAAAGTATGCACCACTATGTTTACATTCTGCAATCCAGTCCCTGTCGCAAGGTTCCAGTATCCCAAGGTTCCCAAAAGGTCCAGTATGTACGCTATTGTATGCAGCCTTACATGTACACTGCACTTGTTTTGCTAGTTCCAGTATGGTACCTATTGTAATGCACCACATGTTTCCACATTGCAACTTTTGAGTGCCAGTTTTTCCAGTTATGTACCTTTTTATTTGTTGCCGCATATGTACCACCTCATGAAGTCCTCGTCGCACAAGTCGCAGTCATCAGGGTTATCTATTTGTTCCACTGTCAGCCCAATCCACTGTCACACCCCCAATAGCACTATCCGTCGCCCAGGCAGTATCCGTACCCTATTGTCATGGTTCCCACCCACATCGTCACCAGGCTGCACCACCCTGCTGCCCACGCCCAGTACTGCTCACCTCATTCCCGCTACCCTCGCACCCACCACTGTCACATTCGCAGGTTCCTAAGTGCAGATTCCAGTATCCGCCTACCCCTACTTCTCCGCAAATAGTGTTCACTTACTATGTTTTTATCATTGCACTGTGCAGTTCCCCGCTCAATGTACCTATTTCCGTCCACCTCGCCACCATTCATGCTACCCACTGCACCTGCCCAGTGCAGTTCAACGTATATCGCTCACCCAAGTATTGTTTATTTGCCCACCAGCATACCCCCTCCGTACACCCTCTAAGCACTTCGTCCAGCCAGAGTTTGGTACTCTAGGATTGTTCCCTCGCACCAGGCACATGTTATCACCTGGCATTTCTGGTTGCTCTTATTGCCCAAGTATAGAGTACCTTTTCATCTGTCCAGACTATTCCCACACTGTACCCACTGCACATGGTGCATTTTTGTTCCCCCCCAGCAGGTTACCTAGGTCACCCTCCGTATCGTTATGTCAACCATCCTGTACATCTTTCACCTCGTGCAGCCCCCCCCAGTATGTACCTTTATTGTATGCCACCACATGTCCACTGCACTGGTGCAGCTTATTTGTCGTATTGTATGTTTCACGCTTCACCCCTCCCGATGTACATTGTTCTCACCCCTGTCGCAAGCCATAAATGTACTCCTACCCTCTGCTCCACTGCCACCCACATGATATATTGCACTGTGCATGCCCAGCTCGATCGATAACTATTGTAATGCAAGCCACAGTGTACATGCATTCTTGTGTCAGTTCTCTATGTTATTTGTACCTATTGTATTTCGCCCCACCAAACAATGTACATCTGCACCAAGTAGGCATTTTTCCCCCACGTCCATGCTACCGCTATTGTCCACCTGCCAACACCACATTGTTATTCATGCCATTTCCAGTGGTTGCATTTTGTTCACAGAGGTATTATCTCTTCCTAATCGTTTGTTATGCCCACTTATTGGTTACATTGCACTGTGTCTATTTTCTCCCCAGTATCAGGTTATTCTCTATTGTAAATCGCCCACGCACATGTACTTATTTGTTAGCTTGTTGTCAAGAGCCAGTAATGTACTATCTCGTCAATGTTCATCTCCACCATGTACACCTCCCCTCGCCACCTGTGCGGCCACGCCCCCCAAAACAAGTATGTACCGTTTGTAGCACCACATGTACAACTGCATTCTGTGCAGTTTGTCCAGTATTGTTACCCTATTGTCAACTCCGCACCCAACATGTACCACCTGCAATGTGCCAGCCAGTAATGTTACCTTATGTTGCTATCCCACATGTACACTTGCACCCTCGTGCAGCCCCCAGTATATTCAAGTCAGTTAATCTCATCTCCGTACCCTGCACGCCACATGTCACCATCTCTCGCACTAGTGCAGCCAGTAGTACCCTATTGTATGCACCTATTCTTATGTATCACCTTGCCACCCTGTGCAGCCCAGTCACTGCTACCCTATTAGTATTTGTCTCTTTCTATACAATACACTGTCTTATCTGTGCAGTTGTCAGTCCATTGTTCCCAAGTCCCCCCCCAGTATTGTATCCCCTACCTCTGTCAATAGCACCACATGTAATTGCACTGTGTCAGTCCAGTATTGTTACCTTTATTTTGTTTTTCACTCGGAACAACCACATGTTTACTTTGTTAATCTCTGTGGTCACCGCCCCCACGTATCACCCCTACCTACCATTAAGTAAGGATTATGTCACACTATGTTACATTTTCCACTGTGCATTGTCCCCCGGAGTCCAGTATGTTCTATTGTATGCACGCTTGTCACAGGCCAAGTATTGTACCCTATTGTTGCCTGTTACTTGTTGCACTGTGAGTTCTAGTTATGTGTACCTATTGTAATTATGTACATTGACCGCAGCCGTATGTACTTTTGTATGCACACATGTACACTGCACTGTGCAGGCTAGGTATTTTTTCTGACCAATTGTATGTGCACTACAATGTATCACTGCACTGCTGCAGCCAGTGTAATTTTGTAATGCGCTGCACCACATATTACACTGCACTGCGTGTGCAAGCCAGTATTTCCTTTGTTATTGTGGTATGCAACTCATGTTTACACTGCACTGTCTTATGCAGCCTCAGATGTATCCCTATTGTATGCTCCATGTGTTGGGTTACTATTTGTATTTTGCACCACATGTACATTTTTTGCACTGTTGCACGTATTATTACCTATTGTAATTGCACACTATGTAATTGCACTGTTGCAGCCAAGGTATAGGTGAATTTGTACCTATTGTTGCACACATTTGTTACCACTGCACTGTTTTGCAGTCTTGCAGCCCAGTATGTACCTATTGTATGCACCAAACACCTGAACTGCACTGTTGCAGAGTATTTTTATGTAACCCTATTGGTATGCCCAATGTAACATTGCACTGCACTATGCAGCCAGTATGTTATGCACCACATGTACATGTGCACTGTTGCAGGTCCAGTATGTACCTATTGTATGCACACACATGCTACATTGTGGCAGCAGTATGTACCTATTGTATGCACCACATGTACACTGCACTGTCGCAGCCAGTATGTACTATTGTATGCACCTTATTAATGTACATTGCCGTTGCACTGTGCATCCAGTACTATTGTATGACCTTGTATGCCTAGTATGTACTATTGTATGCACCACATGTACATTGCATCTGTGCAGCAGTATGTACCCCCCCATATTGTATGCACCACATGTACACTGCCACTGTCAGATAAACTATTGTATGCCACCCCACATTGCACCATACTGTACCTGCACCACATGTACATTGCACTGTGCAGCCAGTAGTACCTATGTATACTATCAGGTTTGCACTGTGCACTACATATGTACACCTCGCCAAGTTCCCTATTGTATGTGCACCCCTGTGCAGCCCAGTATGTTCCTAATTGTCACTGTGCAGCAGATGTACCTATGCCACCACATGTACCTGCACGTGCAGCCCATGTACATTGCACTGTGCAGCAGTATGTGGTACTACACTATTGTATGACCACATGTACTGCACTGTGCAGCCAGTATGTACGCTATTGTATGCACCACTGTACAGCTGCACCTGTGTCAGCATGTACCTATCTGTTATGCCACCACATGTACACTGCACTGTGGTATATACTATTGTTATGCACCACCATGTATGGCACACTGTGCAGCCAGTATGTACTATTGTATGCACCACATGTACATTGCACTGTGCAGCAGTATGTACCTATTGTAATTGTACTGCACTGTGGCAGCCTATGTACTATTGTATGCACCACATGATACATGCACTGTGCAGCCAGTGTACCTATTGTATGCAAACATGTACACTGCACTGTGCAGCCAGTATGTACCTATTGTATGACAATGTGCAAACTGCTGCAGCCAGTATGTACCTATCCTGTATGCACCACATGTACAGTGTGCACTGTTGCAGCCAGTATGTACCCTTGTATTGTTACATTTATGCACCAGTTAGTAATTGTGCATCTGTGCAGCCAGTATAGTACCTATTGTAAATGCACCACAAATGTACATTGCACTGTGCAGCCAGTATGTACCTATTGTATGCACACACATGTACACTGCACTGTGCAGCCAGTATGTAACCTATTGTATGCACCACATGTACACTCACTGTGCCAGCCAGTATGTACCCTATTGTATGCACAACATGTACATTGCACTGTGCAGCCAGTATGTAACTATTGTATTGTATGCACCACATTGCACTGTGCAGCCAGTATGTACCTATTGTATGCACCACATGTAACACTTGCACTGTGCAGCCAGTATGTACCTATTGTATGCACCACATGTACACTGCACTGTGCAGCCAGTATGTACCTATTGTATGCACCACATGTACATTGCACTGTGCAGCCAGTATGTACCTATTGTATGCACCACATGTACATTGCACTGTGCAGCTCCAGTATGTACCTATTGTATGCACCACATGTACATTGCACTGTGCAGCCAGTATGTACCTATTGTATGCACCACATGTACATTGCACTGTGCAGCCAGTATGTACCTATTGTATGCACCACATGTACATTGCACTGTGCAGCCAGTATGTACCTATTGTATGCACCACATGTACACTGCACTGTGCAGCCAGTATGTACCTATTGTATGCACCACATGTACATTGCACTGTGCAGCCAGTATGTACCTATTGTATGCACCACATGTACACTGCACTGTGCAGCCAGTATGTTACCTATTGTATGCACCACATGTACATTGCACTGTGCAGCCAGTATGTACCTATTGTATGCACCACATGTACACTGCACTGTGCAGCCAGTATGTACCTATTGTATGCACCACATGTACATTGCACTGTGCAGCCAGTATGTACCTATTGTATGCACCACATGTACATTGCACTGTGCAGCCAGTATGTACCTATTGTATGCACCACATGTACACTGCACTGTGCAGCCAGTATGTACCTATGAATGTACATGCACCACATGTACATTGCACTGTGCAGCCAGTATGTACCTATTGTATGCACCACATGTACATGTGCACTGTGCAGCCAGTATGTACCTATTGTATGCACCACATGTACACTGCACTGTGCAGCCAGTATGTACCTATTGTATGCACCACATGTACATTGCACTGTGCAGCCAGTATGTACCTATTGTATGCACCACATGTACATTGCACTGTGCAGCCAGTATGTACCTATTGTATGCACCACATGTACACTGCACTGTGCAGCCAGTATGTACTATTGTATGCACCACATGTACACTGCACTGTGCAGCCAGTATGTACCTATTGTATGCACCACATGTACATTGCACTGTGCAGCCAGTATGTACCTATTGTATGCACCACATGTACACTGCACTGTGCAGCCAGTATGTACCTATTGTATGCACCACATGTACATTGCACTGTGCAGCCAGTATGTACCTATTGTATGCACCACATGTACATTGCACTGTGCAGCCAGTATGTACCTATTGTATGCACCACATGTACACTTGCACTGTGCAGCCAGTATGTACCTATTGTATGCACCACATGTACATTGCACTGTGCAGCCAGTATGTACCTATTGTATGCACCACATGTACATTGCACTGTGCAGCCAGTATGTACCTATTGTATGCACCACATGTACATTGCACTGTGCAGCCAGTATGTACCTATTGTATGCACCACATGTACATTGCACTGTGCAGCCAGTATGTACCTATTGTATGCACCACATGTACATTGCACTGTGCAGCCAGTATGTACCTATTGTATGCACCACATGTACATTGCACTGTGCAGCCAGTATGTACCTATTGTATGCACCACATGTACACTTGCACTGTGCAGCCAGTATGTACCTATTGTATGCACCACATGTACATTGCACTGTGCAGCCAGTATGTACCTATTGTATGCACCACATGTACATTGCACTGTGCAGCCAGTATGTACCTATTGTATGCACCACATGTACATTGCACTGTGCAGCCAGTATGTACCTATTGTATGCACCACATGTACATTGCACTGTGCAGCCAGTATGTACCTATTGTATGCACCACATGTACATTGCACTGTGCAGCCAGTATGTACCTATTGTATGCACCACATGTACATTGCACTGTGCAGCCAGTATGTACCTATTGTATGCACCACATGTACATTGCACTGTGCAGCCAGTATGTACCTATTGTATGCACCACATGTACATTGCACTGTGCAGCCAGTATGTACCTATTGTATGCACCACATGTACACTGCACTGTGCAGCCAGTATGTACCTATTGTATGCACCACATGTACACTGCACTGTGCAGCCAGTATGTACCTATTGTATGCACCACATGTACATTGCACTGTGCAGCCAGTATGTACCTATTGTATGCACCACATGTACACTGCACTGTGCAGCCAGTATGTACCTATTGTATGCACCACATGTACATTGCACTGTGCAGCCAGTATGTACCTATTGTATGCACCACATGTACATTGCACTGTGCAGCCAGTATGTACCTATTGTATGCACCACATGTACACTGCACTGTGCAGCCAGTATGTACCTATTGTATGCACCACATGTACATTGCACTGTGCAGCCAGTATGTACCTATTGTATGCACCACATGTACATTGCACTGTGCAGCCAGTATGTACCTATTGTATGCACCACATGTACACTGCACTGTGCAGCCAGTATGTACCTATTGTATGCACCACATGTACACTGCACTGTGCAGCCAGTATGTACCTATTGTATGCACCACATGTACATTGCACTGTGCAGCCAGTATGTACCTATTGTATGCACCACATGTACATTGCACTGTGCAGCCAGTATGTACCTATTGTATGCACCACATGTACATTGCACTGTGCAGCCAGTATGTACCTATTGTATGCACCACATGTACACTGCACTGTGCAGCCAGTATGTACCTATTGTATGCACCACATGTACATTGCACTGTGCAGCCAGTATGTACCTATTGTATGCACCACATGTACATTGCACTGTGCAGCCAGTATGTACCTATTGTATGCACCACATGTACATTGCACTGTGCAGCCAGTATGTACCTATTGTATGCACCACATGTACATGCACTGTGCAGCCAGTATGTACCTATTGTATGCACCACATGTACATTGCACTGTGCAGCCAGTATGTACCTATTGTATGCACCACATGTACATTGCACTGTGCAGCCAGTATGTACCTATTGTATGCACCACATGTACATTGCACTGTGCAGCCAGTATGTACCTATTGTATGCACCACATGTACATTGCACTGTGCAGCCAGTATGTACCTATTGTATGCACCACATGTACATTGCACTGTGCAGCCAGTATGTACCTATTGTATGCACCACATGTACATTGCACTGTGCAGCCAGTATGTACCTATTGTATGCACCACATGTACATTGCACTGTGCAGCCAGTATGTACCTATTGTATGCACCACATGTACACTGCACTGTGCAGCCAGTATGTACCTATTGTATGCACCACATGTACACTGCACTGTGCAGCCAGTATGTACCTATTGTATGCACCACATGTACATTGCACTGTGCAGCCAGTATGTACCTATTGTATGCACCACATGTACACTGCACTGTGCAGCCAGTATGTACCTATTGTATGCACCACATGTACACATTGCACTGTGCAGCCAGTATGTACCTATTGTATGCACCACATGTACATTGCACTGTGCAGCCAGTATGTACCTATTGTATGCACCACATGTACATTGCACTGTGCAGCCAGTATGTACCTATTGTATGCACCACATGTACATTGCACTGTGCAGCCAGTATGTACCTATTGTATGCACCACATGTACATTGCACTGTGCAGCCAGTATGTACCTATTGTATGCACCACATGTACATTGCACTGTGCAGCCAGTATGTACCTATTGTATGCACCACATGTACATTGCACTGTGCAGCCAGTATGTACCTATTGTATGCACCACATGTACATTGCACTGTGCAGCCAGTATGTACCTATTGTATGCACCACATGTACATTGCACTGTGCAGCCAGTATGTACCTATTGTATGCACCACATGTACATTGCACTGTGCAGCCAGTATGTACCTATTGTATGCACCACATGTACACTGCACTGTGCAGCCAGTATGTACCTATTGTATGCACCACATGTACACTGCACTGTGCAGCCAGTATGTACCTATTGTATGCACCACCATGTACATTGCACTGTGCAGCCAGTATGTACCTATTGTATGCACCACATGTACATTGCACTGTGCAGCCAGTATGTACCTATTGTATGCACCACATGTACATTGCACTGTGCAGCCAGTATGTACCTATTGTATGCACCACATGTACATTGCACTGTGCAGCCAGTATGTACCTATTGTATGCACCACATGTACATTGCACTGTGCAGCCAGTATGTACCTATTGTATGCACCACATGTACATTGCACTGTGCAGCCAGTATGTACCTATTGTATGCACCACATGTACATTGCACTGTGCAGCCAGTATGTACCTATTGTATGCACCACATGTACACTGCACTGTGCAGCCAGTATGTACCTATTGTATGCACCACATGTACATTGCACTGTGCAGCCAGTATGTACCTATTGTATGCACCACATGTACATTGCACTGTGCAGCCAGTATGTACCTATTGTATGCACCACATGTACATTGCACTGTGCAGCCAGTATGTACCTATTGTATGCACCACATGTACATGCACTGTGCAGCCAGTATGTACCTATTGTATGCACCACATGTACATTGCACTGTGCAGCCAGTATGTACCTATTGTATGCACCACATGTACATTGCACTGTGCAGCCAGTATGTACCTATTGTATGCACCACATGTACATTGCACTGTGCAGCCAGTATGTACCTATTGTATGCACCACATGTACACTGCACTGTGCAGCCAGTATGTACCTATTGTATGCACCACATGTACATTGCACTGTGCAGCCAGTATGTACCTATTGTATGCACCACATGTACACTGCACTGTGCAGCCAGTATGTACCTATTGTATGCACCACATGTACATTGCACTGTGCAGCCAGTATGTACCTATTGTATGCACCACATGTACACTGCACTGTGCAGCCAGTATGTACCTATTGTATGCACCACATGTACATTGCACTGTGCAGCCAGTATGTACCTATTGTATGCACCACATGTACATTGCACTGTGCAGCCAGTATGTACCTATTGTATGCACCACATGTACATTGCACTGTGCAGCCAGTATGTACCTATTGTATGCACCACATGTACATTGCACTGTGCAGCCAGTATGTACCTATTGTATGCACCACATGTACACTGCACTGTGCAGCCAGTATGTACCTATTGTATGCACCACATGTACATTGCACTGTGCAGCCAGTATGTACCTATTGTATGCACCACATGTACATTGCACTGTGCAGCCAGTATGTACCTATTGTATGCACCACATGTACATTGCACTGTGCAGCCAGTATGTACCTATTGTATGCACCACATGTACATTGCACTGTGCAGCCAGTATGTACCTATTGTATGCACCACATGTACATTGCACTGTGCAGCCAGTATGTACCTATTGTATGCACCACATGTACACTGCACTGTGCAGCCAGTATGTACCTATTGTATGCACCACATGTACATTGCACTGTGCAGCCAGTATGTACCTATTGTATGCACCACATGTACACTGCACTGTGCAGCCAGTATGTACCTATTGTATGCACCACATGTACATTGCACTGTGCAGCCAGTATGTACCTATTGTATGCACCACATGTACATTGCACTGTGCAGCCAGTATGTACCTATTGTATGCACCACATGTACATTGCACTGTGCAGCCAGTATGTACCTATTGTATGCACCACATGTACATTGCACTGTGCAGCCAGTATGTACCTATTGTATGCACCACATGTACATTGCACTGTGCAGCCAGTATGTACCTATTGTATGCACCACATGTACATTGCACTGTGCAGCCAGTATGTACCTATTGTATGCACCACATGTACATTGCACTGTGCAGCCAGTATGTACCTATTGTATGCACCACATGTACATTGCACTGTGCAGCCAGTATGTACCTATTGTATGCACCACATGTACATTGCACTGTGCAGCCAGTATGTACCTATTGTATGCACCACATGTACATTGCACTGTGCAGCCAGTATGTACCTATTGTATGCACCACATGTACATTGCACTGTGCAGCCAGTATGTACCTATTGTATGCACCACATGTACATTGCACTGTGCAGCCAGTATGTACCTATTGTATGCACCACATGTACATTGCACTGTGCAGCCAGTATGTACCTATTGTATGCACCACATGTACATTGCACTGTGCATGCACTGTGCAGCCAGTATGTACCTATTGTATGCACCACATGTACATTGCACTGTGCAGCCAGTATGTACCTATTGTATGCACCACATGTACATTGCACTGTGCAGCCAGTATGTACCTATTGTATGCACCACATGTACATTGCACTGTGCAGCCAGTATGTACCTATTGTATGCACCACATGTACATTGCACTGTGCAGCCAGTATGTACCTATTGTATGCACCACATGTACATTGCACTGTGCAGCCAGTATGTACCTATTGTATGCACCACATGTACATTGCACTGTGCAGCCAGTATGTACCTATTGTATGCACCACATGTACATTGCACTGTGCAGCCAGTATGTACCTATTGTATGCACCACATGTACATTGCACTGTGCAGCCAGTATGTACCTATTGTATGCACCACATGTACATTGCACTGTGCAGCCAGTATGTACCTATTGTATGCACCACATGTACATTGCACTGTGCAGCCAGTATGTACCTATTGTATGCACCACATGTACATTGTTGCACTGTGCAGCCAGTATGTACCTATTGTATGCACCACATGTACACTGCACTGTGCAGCCAGTATGTACCTATTGTATGCACCACATGTACATTGCACTGTGCAGCCAGTATGTACCTATTGTATGCACCACATGTACACTTGCACTGTGCAGCCAGTATGTACCTATTGTATGCACCACATGTACATTGCACTGTGCAGCCAGTATGTACCTATTGTATGCACCACATGTACATTGCACTGTGCAGCCAGTATGTACCTATTGTATGCACCACATGTACATTGCACTGTGCAGCCAGTATGTACCTATTGTATGCACCACATGTACATTGCACTGTGCAGCCAGTATGTACCTATTGTATGCACCACATGTACATTGCACTGTGCAGCCAGTATGTACCTATTGTATGCACCACATGTACATTGCACTGTGCAGCCAGTATGTACCTATTGTATGCACCACATGTACACTGCACTGTGCAGCCAGTATGTACCTATTGTATGCACCACATGTACATTGCACTGTGCAGCCAGTATGTACCTATTGTATGCACCACATGTACATTGCACTGTGCAGCCAGTATGTACCTATTGTATGCACCACATGTACATTGCACTGTGCAGCCAGTATGTACCTATTGTATGCACCACATGTACACTGCACTGTGCAGCCAGTATGTACCTATTGTATGCACCACATGTACATTGCACTGTGCAGCCAGTATGTACCTATTGTATGCACCACATGTACATTGCACTGTGCAGCCAGTATGTACCTATTGTATGCACCACATGTACATTGCACTGTGCAGCCAGTATGTACCTATTGTATGCACCACATGTACATTGCACTGTGCAGCCAGTATGTACCTATTGTATGCACCACATGTACATTGCACTGTGCAGCCAGTATGTACCTATTGTATGCACCACATGTACATTGCACTGTGCAGCCAGTATGTACCTATTGTATGCACCACATGTACATTGCACTGTGCAGCCAGTATGTACCTATTGTATGCACCACATGTACATTGCACTGTGCAGCCAGTATGTACCTATTGTATGCACCACATGTACATTGCACTGTGCAGCCAGTATGTACCTATTGTATGCACCACATGTACATGCACTGTGCAGCCAGTATGTACCTATTGTATGCACCACATGTACATTGCACTGTGCAGCCAGTATGTACCTATTGTATGCACCACATGTACATTGCACTGTGCAGCCAGTATGTACCTATTGTATGCACCACATGTACATTGCACTGTGCAGCCAGTATGTACCTATTGTATGCACCACATGTACATTGCACTGTGCAGCCAGTATGTACCTATTGTATGCACCACATGTACACTGCACTGTGCAGCCAGTATGTACCTATTGTATGCACCACATGTACATTGCACTGTGCAGCCAGTATGTACCTATTGTATGCACCACATGTACATTGCACTGTGCAGCCAGTATGTACCTATTGTATGCACCACATGTACATTGCACTGTGCAGCCAGTATGTACCTATTGTATGCACCACATGTACACTGCACTGTGCAGCCAGTATGTACCTATTGTATGCACCACATGTACATTGCACTGTGCAGCCAGTATGTACCTATTGTATGCACCACATGTACATTGCACTGTGCAGCCAGTATGTACCTATTGTATGCACCACATGTACACTGCACTGTGCAGCCAGTATGTACCTATTGTATGCACCACATGTACATTGCACTGTGCAGCCAGTATGTACCTATTGTATGCACCACATGTACATTGCACTGTGCAGCCAGTATGTACCTATTGTATGCACCACATGTACATTGCACTGTGCAGCCAGTATGTACCTATTGTATGCACCACATGTACATTGCACTGTGCAGCCAGTATGTACCTATTGTATGCACCACATGTACATTGCACTGTGCAGCCAGTATGTACCTATTGTATGCACCACATGTACACTGCACTGTGCAGCCAGTATGTACCTATTGTATGCACCACATGTACATTGCACTGTGCAGCCAGTATGTACCTATTGTATGCACCACATGTACATTGCACTGTGCAGCCAGTATGTACCTATTGTATGCACCACATGTACATTGCACTGTGCAGCCAGTATGTACCTATTGTATGCACCACATGTACATTGCACTGTGCAGCCAGTATGTACCTATTGTATGCACCACATGTACATTGCACTGTGCAGCCAGTATGTACCTATTGTATGCACCACATGTACATTGCACTGTGCAGCCAGTATGTACCTATTGTATGCACCACATGTACATTGCACTGTGCAGCCAGTATGTACCTATTGTATGCACCACATGTACATTGCACTGTGCAGCCAGTATGTACCTATTGTATGCACCACATGTACATTGCACTGTGCAGCCAGTATGTACCTATTGTATGCACCACATGTACATTGCACTGTGCAGCCAGTATGTACCTATTGTATGCACCACATGTACATTGCACTGTGCAGCCAGTATGTACCTATTGTATGCACCACATGTACATTGCACTGTGCAGCCAGTATGTACCTATTGTATGCACCACATGTACATTGCACTGTGCAGCCAGTATGTACCTATTGTATGCACCACATGTACATTGCACTGTGCAGCCAGTATGTACCTATTGTATGCACCACATGTACATTGCACTGTGCAGCCAGTATGTACCTATTGTATGCACCACATGTACACTGCACTGTGCAGCCAGTATGTACCTATTGTATGCACCACATGTACATTGCACTGTGCAGCCAGTATGTACCTATTGTATGCACCACATGTACATTGCACTGTGCAGCCAGTATGTACCTATTGTATGCACCACATGTACATTGCACTGTGCAGCCAGTATGTACCTATTGTATGCACCACATGTACATTGCACTGTGCAGCCAGTATGTACCTATTGTATGCACCACATGTACATTGCACTGTGCAGCCAGTATGTACCTATTGTATGCACCACATGTACATTGCACTGTGCAGCCAGTATGTACCTATTGTATGCACCACATGTACACTGCACTGTGCAGCCAGTATGTACCTATTGTATGCACCACATGTACATTGCACTGTGCAGCCAGTATGTACCTATTGTATGCACCACATGTACATTGCACTGTGCAGCCAGTATGTACCTATTGTATGCACCACATGTACATTGCACTGTGCAGCCAGTATGTACCTATTGTATGCACCACATGTACACTGCACTGTGCAGCCAGTATGTACCTATTGTATGCACCACATGTACATTGCACTGTGCAGCCAGTATGTACCTATTGTATGCACCACATGTACATTGCACTGTGCAGCCAGTATGTACCTATTGTATGCACCACATGTACACTGCACTGTGCAGCCAGTATGTACCTATTGTATGCACCACATGTACACTGCACTGTGCAGCCAGTATGTACCTATTGTATGCACCACATGTACATTGCACTGTGCAGCCAGTATGTACCTATTGTATGCACCACATGTACATTGCACTGTGCAGCCAGTATGTACCTATTGTATGCACCACATGTACATTGCACTGTGCAGCCAGTATGTACCTATTGTATGCACCACATGTACATTGCACTGTGCAGCCAGTATGTACCTATTGTATGCACCACATGTACATTGCACTGTGCAGCCAGTATGTACCTATTGTATGCACCACATGTACATTGCACTGTGCAGCCAGTATGTACCTATTGTATGCACCACATGTACATTGCACTGTGCAGCCAGTATGTACCTATTGTATGCACCACATGTACATTGCACTGTGCAGCCAGTATGTACCTATTGTATGCACCACATGTACACTGCACTGTGCAGCCAGTATGTACCTATTGTATGCACCACATGTACATTGCACTGTGCAGCCAGTATGTACCTATTGTATGCACCACATGTACATTGCACTGTGCAGCCAGTATGTACCTATTGTATGCACCACATGTACATTGCACTGTGCAGCCAGTATGTACCTATTGTATGCACCACATGTACATTGCACTGTGCAGCCAGTATGTACCTATTGTATGCACCACATGTACATTGCACTGTGCAGCCAGTATGTACCTATTGTATGCACCACATGTACATTGCACTGTGCAGCCAGTATGTACCTATTGTATGCACCACATGTACATTGCACTGTGCAGCCAGTATGTACCTATTGTATGCACCACATGTACACTGCACTGTGCAGCCAGTATGTACCTATTGTATGCACCACATGTACATTGCACTGTGCAGCCAGTATGTACCTATTGTATGCACCACATGTACATTGCACTGTGCAGCCAGTATGTACCTATTGTATGCACCACATGTACATTGCACTGTGCAGCCAGTATGTACCTATTGTATGCACCACATGTACATTGCACTGTGCAGCCAGTATGTACCTATTGTATGCACCACATGTACATTGCACTGTGCAGCCAGTATGTACCTATTGTATGCACCACATGTACATTGCACTGTGCAGCCAGTATGTACCTATTGTATGCACCACATGTACACTGCACTGTGCAGCCAGTATGTACCTATTGTATGCACCACATGTACACTGCACTGTGCAGCCAGTATGTACCTATTGTATGCACCACATGTACATTGCACTGTGCAGCCAGTATGTACCTATTGTATGCACCACATGTACATTGCACTGTGCAGCCAGTATGTACCTATTGTATGCACCACATGTACACTGCACTGTGCAGCCAGTATGTACCTATTGTATGCACCACATGTACACTGCACTGTGCAGCAGTATGTACCTATTGTATGCACCACATGTACACTGCACTGTGCAGCCAGTATGTACCTATTGTATGCACCACATGTACATTGCACTGTGCAGCCAGTATGTACCTATTGTATGCACCACATGTACATTGCACTGTGCAGCCAGTATGTACCTATTGTATGCACCACATGTACATTGCACTGTGCAGCCAGTATGTACCTATTGTATGCACCACATGTACACTGCACTGTGCAGCCAGTATGTACCTATTGTATGCACCACATGTACACTGCACTGTGCAGCCAGTATGTACCTATTGTATGCACCACATGTACGCTGCAATGTGACAACACAGAGTATAAAACAAGAACTTCAGAATCCCAATGCCAATAAAGCCAATAAGAATGCCAATAATGTCAATAATAATACCAATGATTGCGCCAATGCCTTTGCACCTCATGGCTTGCCCCACATGCACATGCCTTCAAACAATTTGTCAGATCAACACAGCTCACACAAATAAGCACTTGAGATAACACCAATTCCCATTATGCCAAATATAATACCGACAATAATGACAGTAATGCCAACGTTACCGGACCTCAACGCTTTGCATACCCCTTCATATAATGAGTCAGATCAAAACAGAGCACAAAACAAGCAGTCCAAATGACACCAACATTCGTGTTCCTCGATGCTAGCCCCATCGGTACATGCTGTCATATAATTAGAAAGATCAAAACAGAGCACAGAACAAGCAGTCCAGATCACATCAACATCTGCGTACCTCAACGCTAGCCCCATCTGCACACGCCTTCACATAATTAGTCAGATCAAAACAGAGCACACAACAATCAGTCAAAATAACATCAGCATATGCGTACCTCAACGCTAGCCTCATCTGCACACGCCTTCACGTAATTAGTCAGATCGCCGTCCAGCTCATCTTGAGCCGTTGCACCCCTGTCGCACATTGCGCTCGCAACATCGGATGCTGTGCACGGGAGGTAGGTGGAGGCAAAGGGAACGTACTCAGCAGATGGTCCAACTAGGTTGAGGCTTAAAGTGCTAGCCTCCAGACTTAGCTCAACCTCCAGACTGCTTGGGCTGAAACCTGGTTACAGCAGCAAGTAGGTGTGTGTGTGGTGGAGGGTGGAAGGGTGGTGGGGGGTGTGTGTGTTGGGGGGGTTGGGGGGGACGTGGGGGGGGCTCCAGTCCAGGGGTAGCCAAATAGGTAAAGTACTCAGCAGATGGGCCAACTAGGGTGAGGCGTGGGTTGCTAGCCTTCCCACTCAGCTCAGCCTCCAGACTACTTGGGATGATGCCTGGTTACAGCAGCAAGCATGTGTGCATTTCAGTCCAGGGGCAGCCAACAGGCTGAAGGGACTTGCCCAACTTCGAATATGACAGCTTATTGTAGACATTCAGGAGGTGCCAACCCACTCTGCTCAGCCTCCAGGCTACCTAGGATGAAGCCTGGTTACGGCAACAAGCATGTAAGTGTGTGTGTGTGTGTTTCAGTCCAGGGGTAACAACCCCAACAGAATCTACTGTGCCTAGGCTGAAGTCTGATAACAGCAGCAAGTATGCAGGATTCAGTTCACCTAGGATGAAGCCTGGTTATGGCAACAAGCATGTAAGTGTGTGTGTGTGTTTCAGTCCAGGGGTAACAACCCCAACAGACTCTACTCTGCCTAGGCTGCAGTCTGATAACAGCAGCAAGTATGCAGGATTCAGTTCACCTAGGATGAAGCCTGGTTATGGCAACAAGCATGTAAGTGTGTGTGTGTTTTAGTCCAGGGGTAGCCAAATAGGTAAATGCAAGGGTGAAATGCGGCCGACCAGAGTGCCTGGGCTGAAGCAAGGTTCCATCAGCAAGTTTGTGTGTGTGTTTCAGTCCAGGGGTAAATGTTTAGGTAAATGCACGGGTGAAATGTGGCCGACCGGAGTGCCTGGGCTGAAGCAAGGTTCCATCAGCAAGTATGGGTGTGTGTTTCAGTCCAGGGGTAACTATTTAGGTAAATGCACGGGTGAAATGCGGCTGACCGGAGTGCCTGGGCTGAAGCAAGGTTCCATCAGCAAGTATGTGTGTGTGTTACAGTCCAGGGGTAACTGTTTAGGTAAATGCACGGTGAAATGTGGCCGACCGGAGTGCCTGGGTTGAAGCCTGGTAACAGCAGCAGGTTTTCTTGTAAGAGGGTGCTCCTAGTAGCTTTTTGAGAGTAGCTAGCATCTGTGTTAGATTGGCTCTTAAAGCAACCCCTACAGACTCTAACATAGCACCCCTTCAAACACAAAAGAATCATATTTGGTGGTTGTGGTGGTGGTGTGTGTGTGTATGTGTGGTGGTGGTTGGTGGTGGTTGGGGGCACACCTGAACAAATAGCTGCTTCCACACATGCTGGAGCATCACCTCCCGGAGGATCCTGACAAGCCACCAGGCCATACACACAACTGATGGTTAGCACCCTCAAGGCATAGGTGCTCTGGCCTGCACTATCCACTGCCCTGTACACGATGGTGGCCACCCAGCCTGGGGGGAGGGACAGCAGAGTCAGAAGATCGGCCTCTTCCTGGACCCCCGTCAACTCACTGGGGGAAGTGGGTGGGGTGAAGTAGAGCTGGGTGGTGATCGTCGAGGTGATGTCAATACCACGGCTGTCATAAGCAGAGGCACCTGAATGGATGAATTCGGTGCCATGCAGCAAGGTCTGCCCGATGGATTGTAATGCATGCCTTATGCCCTGGCCATCAATGTAGGCTGTGACAACACGCTTGCCATTGCCATCGAGGCGGATGACCGGTGGGTCTAAGGTTGGCTGAAAGGTGTTGGGAGGGAGAAGAGGGGTCGGTGGAGAGGGGGGAGAGGGCGATGGAGGACTGGGGGGGGGAGGTGGTAGAAGATGGGGAGATGGAGATGGTGGAGGGAGGGGAGAGGGCGGTGGTGGTGATGGCGGTGGTGGAGATGGTGGTGGTGGAGATGGCAGTGCTGGAGATGGTGGGGGTGGAGATTGTGGTGGTGGGGGAAGATATTGGTGGGGATGGCGGTGGTGGGGATGGCGGTGGTGGGGATGGCAGTGGTGGAGATGGTGGGGGTGGAGATGGCGGGGGTGGAGATGGCGGGGATGGAGATGGCGGGGGTGGAGATGGCGGGGGTGGAGATGGTGGTGGCGGAGATGGCGGGGGTGGAGATGGGGGGGGTGGAGATGGGGGTGATGGAGATGGCGGGGGTGGAGATGGGGGTGGTGGGGAAGATATTGGTGGGGATGGCGGTGGTGGGGATGGCGGTGGTGGGAATGGCAGTGGTGGAGATGGTGGGGGTGGAGATGGCGGGGGTGGAGATGGCGGGGATGGAGATGGTGGAGGTGGAGATGGCGGGGGTGGAGATGGCGGGGGTGGAGATGGCGGGGGTGGAGATGGCGGGGGTGGAGATGGCGGGGGTGGAGATGGCGGGGGTGGAGATGGCGGGGGTGGAGATGGTGGGGGTGGAGATGGTGGTGGCGGAGATGGTGGGGGTGGAGAATGCGGGGGGGGTGGGGGTGGGGGGGGCGATACTGCTCCGGCTGCTGCTGTTACTGCTCCTGATGCTACTAACACTGTTGTTGCTGCTGCTGTTGCTGCTGCTTCTGTTCTTGCTACTACTGCTGCTTCTGCTGCTACTATTCGTGCTGCTACTGCTGCTGCTGCTGCTGCTGCTGGTGTTGATGCTAATGCTACTGCTGTTGCTGCTGCGACTGCTGCTGCTTCTACAGCTGTTGCTGCTACTGCTGCTGCTACTGCAGCTGCTGTTGCTGCTACTACAGCTGCTTCTGCTTCTGCTTCTGCTGCTACTACTGCTGCTGTTGCTGCTATTTCTGCTGGTGGTTTTGGTGATAAAGTTTGTGCTGCTGCTGCTACTGCTGCCAATACTGTTGCTGTTGTTGCTGCGCCTGCTGCTAATGCTGTTGCTTCTGCTGCTGCTGCTGCATTTACTGCTGTTAATGCTGCTGCTTCTGCTGCGTTTACTGCTGTTAATGCTGCTGCTGCTGCTGCTGCTGCAATTGCTATTGCTCCGGCTGATCCTGGCGCTGCTGCTATAGCTGCTTCTACTGCTGCTGCTTCTGCTGCTGCTATTGCTATTACTGATACTACTGCTGATTCTGCTCCCATTGCTACTGCTGTTTGTCGTGTTATCACTGCTGCTGCTAATGCTGCCCCTGCTGCTGCTGCTACATTTGCTGCTGCTAATGCTGCTGCTGTTTCTTCTACAACCCCAAGCATCTCCCTTCCCACCACTCTTCCAGTCCTTGGAAAAGCAATCCTGGGTGGCTTGGCTACAGCCCCCCTCGGGGACTCACCCCCAAGCATCTCACTTTCCACCGCTCTTCCATTCCTTGCAAAATAAAAAAGGGTGGCTTGGCTACAGCCCCCCTTGGGGCAATCTTATGAAAGCTGGAAACGGACTCACTATGCCTATCGCGCACAGACACACCTGCAATTCGCACGATTCAGAAATAAATGTGATGGATCTGCGATGTTAGCTTGGAATTGTGGGCTGGCTGAATGAAGATCGCATTCATATTAGTTCCTTGATTATGAGTAGTGTTGTAGACACTGGTGGAGTGATGTAGGTGGTGGAGTGTTGTAGACAGTGGTGGAGTGATGTGGGTAGTCTGGTGGAGTAATGAGGGTGGTGTACTGAGGTGATGGGGAGATGTACACGTTATCAGCTTGGATAACACTCCGGAGAGTGGACTTTGTGTGTGCAGCACGCCAATCTATAAATGCGGAGACGAGAATAAGTTACAAGCACAGGAGACCCATTAAGGGGCACCAGTGGAGGAAAGGGGGCGGTAGCCTGGAACCTGATCAGGGTACAGGCTAGACAGCGCGTGTCAGAAGAACCGATGACGCAGTCAACAGGAAGCTGACATAGTACTGTCAGGACCGATAGTTCTAAGGGAGTACACAAGGAGTCACCAAGACATAAAACAAGCGAGAGCACCGCTATTCATGCTGATACTCCACCTATGACGCAGGTGACCTACAATACTAGTACTCCACCTATGGCACTGGGGACATAGAACCATAAACTGGTAGCAAACAAAAATTATTAAGGAACGGCGGAAAAACAGGAAACCAGAAGAAAGCCTTGTCTAAAATAAAAGGATGAGAAAGGATGAACCAAAAACCACTGTAGTACTCCGAAAATGTAGCAGCAAAAAACTTGGGTCATACCGAGCTGAGCTGAGACCAAAATGGAAATGTAACCATCCATGGTAAGAACAAAAATACTATTTGTCAGCATGAATTGCGGTGCTCTCACGCGTTTTATGACTTGGTGACTACTTATGTACTTCCTTAGAACTATCGGCCCAGACAGTGTTTCTGTCTGTACTGTGTCAGCTTCCCGTAGACTGTGTCATCCTTCATGACACGGTGACAGCTTCCTGTTGACTGCGTCATCGGTCTCTCACTGACACACTCTGTATAGCCGGTGCCTGGCTTAAGTTTCCTGACTTAGGGTCTAGTCAGGTTACAGGCATCCGCCTCTCCCACCGCTGGTGTTCTTTGGCGTCCGCCTGTCCTTGTAACGCTATTCTTGTCTCCGTGTATAGATTGGCGCGTCTGTCTCGCTGCTGCATACATCTCTCTCCACTCTTCGAAGTGCTTTCTAGCTGATAGGTTACGGGCTTATTACTTCTACCACTGCTTTACAATGCAACTTCCGCGTGGGCCTCCTGCCGGCTTCGAGAAACTTACCCCACAGAATGGTATTTCCTGGTCGCGCGGTATGGAGAGCGTCATTATCAGTAATGGATGCGACCGAATTCTTCCTCTAAAGATTCGTTGTTCCCACTGATTGGCTAGATGATTGCGCGCCAGCGGCCTCTGCTGCCGGAGATGAGTCTCCTTCCGCCATCATGGAAGCCACCCCCCCCTCCAATACCTCCATTTCTCCGTCTCCTTCTCCTTTTGTCCAACGTCTCCGACCTGAGGTTGAGGATATTCTGATGCGCCTATGCTGTGTTTCCACACAGATTATCCAGTATGCAAGGTCGCCTCCACCCGCTGATGCCCGCTTTACCTACGACACTGTAGACCTTGCTCTCCATAGCCATGAAGATGGCTATGCTTACGGCAAGTCTGACGACTCAAAGGAAGATTACTCTGATGATTGTATGGAAGATCTACAGAGTGCCAGAAGTGGCGACTTCGGTGGAGTCACTCCCTCTTCTGCTACTAGGGTTTTCCACACCTCCACTGTCTCTCCGGTGTATGAGCCTCAATTGGCACCTTCTCCTGCGGTCTTCAAGCCTCCGTCTGCCGCTCTGCTTGCGCCGCTTCCACCGGACCTACCTGAGGTGGTCAAGCCGTCTTTGCTGCGGAGTTCGTCTCTTGGTCTTTTGGGTCCTCTACTCAACTTTGCAGAGCAGGCTCGCAACCCTGCAGAGCGGGCTCTTGGTGCTTACCATACTCGGGCTCGCGAGGCTGCTGCCACGAGTGTCCACAGATCTGCTGCTGGCACCTCGCAGGAGCCCCCTCCACCTCCACCGGTGGATCTGCCACCTGCGCCTGGCCCTCCGCCGTCTATGAATCCTACGCTGTCCGGCATATCCTGGGAACATCTGCTTGATGGCACACCACCTGTGCGGCTGCTGTGCGGGACTGCCGGCTTATTCGCCCAAGCCCAGTATGCTGGAGATTCTCTTGATCGCACTTTGTACGGTAGGCTGGATGAGGCAGCCACTCGGGCTAATCTAGATAGAAAGGGTCGCCCTAAGCGTGTGTGATGGCTTACTCTGAGCTGGGTCATGAGTGTCGTGCTTTTCTAGGACCTGTGAAGGCAGGGATTAACTACCCTTCCCCTGGAGGTGTTACCTTTGGTGGGATTGGGCGTAGGAACAATGATCTCCGAGGGTATCAGTATGTGAAGGTCCCTCTCAGTTTTGTTCCTGTTAGGCCTGATTTCGAGCTCGTTGCGAGTGTTGCGCGTTCCTTAGATCTCATTAGGAACTTAGATGATCAGCGCGCATATGATGCTGGCATTGCTGCCGAGTATTTTATGTCGGTTCGTGCCTCGTATGCTCCTGTGCCTGATCCTCTTGCTGCTGGACCCTCGGCCTCTCATGGTGAGTCTCGTGTAGATCCTGCACTGTTGGGTTTTAGTGCCCTGCCCCTGGAACGTCAGGAGTTCATGTGTCTCACTATGATGCTTGCGAACATGACGGATGCGATGGTCAATGTGTATCAGGATTTTGCCACTCCTCGGGATATCTTCTTGCATATCCGAAGACAGCGTTCTGATGCTCTTGCTGCTCGTGTCCCTCTCATGCTTGTTGAGCTTCGGCGTGCAACCATGGACAACTCTGAACCTGTGGATGTGTTCTTTCGCAGGGTCCGGGGCTTGTGCACTGACCTCCGCAGTGCGGGATACCCACAGCCGCAGCGCCATGCCATGCATACTATTATTAATGGCATCATGCACCCCCGCTTCGACTCTCTGCGGCTACAGTTTGGTCTCGCACTGCATCAGAACCAGCCTGTTGATTACTGGACCTGTCTGGCAGCATATAGATCATTAGATTTCTTGAACGTGTCTCTCCCTAAGTCTGATCCGAGGCATCCTGGTTGGTCCCGCGATCCTCCCCAAGTCCCTGCCAATGCTGCTTTTCAGCGTGGCAGGGGACCTGGTCCTCAGGGTTCCGGGACTACCAAGAGGCGCTTGGATTGCACTTGGGGCCCCTGTCTTTCCAAAACGAGCCACTCGGAGGACCGTTGCTGGACGAAACATCCGCACCTGCGAAAGGCCAAGGCTGGTGCACCGGGCATTGAACCCGTGCCCGTTGCCTTGGCCCTTCCAGGTTCGCTGACTCGCAAGCAGTTGTCCTCCTTGCAGGCTCAGATTGATGGGTACGCCATGTCCAAGAACTAGGAGGTACGCTCTGTCCTATTCTCTTGCACTACGAAGTTCTCTAACGTGTGTAGCCCTAGTCTTTCTGAGGGTGTCTGGCATGTGGACTCTGGAGCTGGAATGTCAATCACGGGTGATAAGTCTTTGTTCACTGTGTTTGAATCTTCTGCTGTTGGGCCTACGGTTCGATTTGGTGACGGGGTGATTCAACGGTCAGAGGGTAAGGGATCCATTGTGTTATGTAGTGATTGGTTACCAACATCAATCACTCTAACCAATGTTCTTTATATCCCTCACTGTCCGGTGAATCTCCTGTCAGTAAATGCTGTGGCTCATTCTCTCCACTGCCAGGTTTCTTTTGATAGTCTTAGTTGCACTGCCACTCAGGACTCTTCTGTTCTCTGGTCCTTCCCTGCCTCCAGTGATGGTGTGTACAAGTTTGCATGTAGGCCTTGTCACACCTCCAGTCGTTGTTTAAGAGTTGCTGACAATTATCCAGCGTTTGCACTTGATGTTGATGAGGACGGTGGAGTTGTTCTCCCTACCACTCCTGCATGGTTGTGGCATAGGCGGTTGGGTCATCCCGGCTATAGTGCCTTACACAAACTTGTCAAGAGTGGTATGGTTAAGAACTTA
Source organism: Microglena sp. YARC (assembly GCA_022414725.1). NCBI lineage: Eukaryota > Viridiplantae > Chlorophyta > Chlorophyceae > Chlamydomonadales > Chlamydomonadaceae > Microglena > Microglena sp. YARC. The sequence continues at coordinate 19,856 of JAJSRW010000191.1, read as the reverse complement.
CCCCTCAGTCTGGGTCAAGTGCAAAAGTTGGGTAAGATCCCATGTGATGCTTGTCACAAGGCTAAGGGCAAACGTCTCCCTTTTCCTAAAGAAAGCAAAACTGAGATCCGTGCACCTCTCCAACGACTTCACTTGGATATAATGGGACCAGTTCATATTAGGGGTCTGCGTGGGGAGTTTTACATCCTGTGCCTCATAGACCAATTCTCTGGCTTTGCTGAAGTATTGTGCTTGAGGACCAGGGATGAAGCTCCCTTAGCAGTCCAAACGATCATCCTCAGATGGTCAAATCAGCTGCAGGGGTTTGCCTTTAAGTGTCTGAGATCTGACAGGGCCAAGGAGTTTATAGTTAAATGGTTCGAGGATTGGCTGATATCGGTTGGGGCAGTACATGAGTTATCGTTGGTGTACACTGCCCAGCAGAACGCAACTGTGGAAAGGTATAATGGGGTCTTGCAGTCTATAGCTAGGAGTATCCACCTGGAATCAAAGCTAGCTAAGTCTTTCTGGCCTTATGCCTTCCTAGCTGCTTGTTACCTTCGTAACCGACTGCCCAATCAGGGACGCAAGACACCTTATGAGTTGTTTTATGGGGTGATGCCTGATGTGTCGTTGTTACGTGTGTTTGGATGCCCCTGCTATGTCACGTTAGTCAATGGGAAGAAACGTAACAAGCTGGACGAAAGGGCGTTATCTGGTAGACTGGTTGGGTATTCTCTGGTGAGTAAGGGTTATTTTATTTGGGTTCCTAAGTTGCGCCAGGTAGTAGAGAGTCGTGATGTCCTCTTCTATGAACAGTTTAGCTATAACTGTATTCCTGGGCTTCCTCCCTATGACGGGTCGCCGTATGTTTCTAGCATCCCTGCCGCTATCAACGGACACATGCCTGAGGCTGCGGTCCATTCCCTAGATCCTTTGCTTTCCCCAATTGTTGACCACTGTCCTGGCCATAGGATGATTCTGCGTCCCAGGTCAGGGGCTGCTGGTACTGTATTGCGTGAGAATGCACTGGCGGGCGAGGTTCTGCAGTTCCTACAGATAAAATCTTAGCCGAATCTCAGGGGGTCGCCAGGCCCTCCTCTGCGTCAAATTCCGTCGGTGAAGCTCTAGGATTACGACAATCTCAGATCATAGTGGAGCCTCTTATAGGTCCATTGTCTAATAGTCACCCTGCTCCAATCATCATGGATGGCTCGAAGGGGTTGGTGAGCGCTTCGCCTCCTGCCGTTCCTGATAGATTAATCGGGGAGCCCGGGTGATGATGTAGCCTTTGCCGATAGTGCAAGTGATGATCTTGATCATTGGTCAGGCTCCGATACTGCGTATGGCTGGGGTGTTCCGGTCGACCCAGGCTTCGTTGAATTAGAGGCAAATAAGGCCGGCCCTGTTCAACCAGGCAGTAGTTCTGCACTGGGGGCTCTACTACCGGTTACTGCTGATACTGCTGATATCCCGCTGCTCATGTACAAGTAAACTGCTTGTACGTGGGAGCATCTGTTGCCCCCTCCACTGAACTAACCTATAAAGCTGCCATGCTCCCTACCAACCCTGACAGGGATCAATGGCTTCTTGCTATGAAGGATGAGATGGCTTCCCTACATGCCCATGGTACTTGGGTACTCACTCCACAGCCTCGTAAGCAAAAGATCCTGTCAGGCAGGTGGTTATTTGTGAAGAAGATTGGGGTTGATGGTTCTATAACGCTTCAAGGCACGTTTTGTGGTACGTGGCTTTCTGCAACGTCCTGGGCTGGATTTTCATGACGTATATGCCCTGTCTCCTCTAAAGCAGGTCTTCGGGTGCTCCTGGCTGCCATCACTCATAGAAAGATGTTTGTTCGGCAGCTGGACATCAAAACTGCGTTTCTGAACGCTAAGCTGGAACCTGGTCTGGACCTGTACTGCCGCCAGCCTGAGGGCTTTCAGCACCTTGGTCCTAACGGTGTTCCCCTTGTGTGCAAGCTGCTCAAGTCTCTTTATGGATTGAAGCAGGCACCCAGGGCTTGGAGTAGGGATGTCAAGCGGGTTCTGGTTGCACACGGCTTCACTATGTGCAAGGCTGAACCTGCTCTGTATTTTAGGAAGGATTCTGATGGTGGGTGGAGCTATGTTCTGACCTATGTTGATGATTTTATCTGTGCTTTTAGTGAGCTGGATAGGTATGTGTTGCTTATCCAGGCTATGGAAAAGGCTGGCTGGGAGGTCAAAGAGATGGGTGTTTCCGGTTCAGTTCCTCTCTTTGGACATGCATGTTACACTTGATTCTGAAGGCAGGTGTGTTCAGATCAACATCTCTCAGCACACCTACATTGTTGATCTGGTGGAGCAGTTTGGTCTTACTGATGCTGCCCCACCCAGGTTTGCTGCCCCCATGGCCAAGTCCACCGTTTCTGACGCCCCTGGAGAACCCCTGCCGTCTAATAGCCAGTACCTCTCTCTTGTGGGTGCTTTGCTATACCTGGCTACTTGCACCAGGCCTGATATTTCTTTTGCTGTGAGCTACCTGTCCAGGTTTTCTGCTCACCCTACCGTCCCTCTCTGGGGGGCTGCCAAGCGGTTGCTCTTGTATTTGAGAACACATTCCCACCTGGGTCTCACTTACACCCACAACCCTGAGTTCTCTTTTACTGTCTTTAGTGACTCATCCTTTGCTGATGATGGGTCTGACAGGCGGTCTCAGACTGGCTTTGCTGTGCTAGCTGGGGGGTGCATAGTGAACTGGATGAGCAAGAGGCAGCCTACTGTTGCCATTAGCTCTAGTGAGGCTGAGTATCAGGCCCTGTCCCAGGCTGCCAGGGAGGTACAATGGTTGAAGAAATTGAGGGTGGATCTGGGTCTGCCTTGTGCTTTGGTTACCATTCAGGGTGACAACTTAGGGTCTCTAAGTTGGGCCAAAGACTGGCAGCTCCTGCCTCGCAGCAAGCACATTGATGTTATTCATCACTACATCAAGGAGCTGGTGGAGGATGGTTCACTGGATGTTGCCTATGTTAACACCGTGGATAACTGTGCTGACCCCTTCACCAAGCCCTTGATCCTGCTGTGTTCTGGAGGTTTGTCCGCATGTTAGGTATGACCGCTTCTTCTTAGGGTCATCCTTGCATTTGGTCATATTAGTTTCTTTTCGTTATCAAAGTTTGGCATTAGGTTCCTATTCCCGGATCGGGTTTTCTATACCGTTGTTACCCATTTTTGATATTAGTTTTTCCTCTCTTTCTAGCTTGGCAAATTGTTTTAGAATTTTTTGCCTTGTTTCATTCCTTCCTATAACCCTTTGGGTTCCATTTGAAGTTCTCTCGATTTTTTTTCGGAGTTCTTTGATTTTTTTTTTTTTATATATGTTACATATAGTTCTATGTCCCCAGTGCCATAGGTGGAGAGGTAGTATTGTATGTCACCTGTGTCATAGGTGGAGTGTCAGCATGAATTGTGGTGCTCTCACGCGTTTTATGACTTGGTAACTACTTATGTACTTCCTTAGAACTATCGGCCCAGACAGTGTTTCTGTCTGTACTGTGTCAGCTTCCCGTAGACTGTGTCATCCTTCATGACACGGTGACAGCTTCCTGTTGACTGCGTCATCGGTCTCTCACTGACACACTCTGTATAGCCGGTGCCTGGCTTAAGTTTCCTGACTTAGGGTCTAGTCAGGTTACAGGCATCCGCCTCTCCCACCGCTGGTGTTCTTTGGCGTCCGCCTGCCCTTGTAACGCTATTCTTGTCTCCGTGTATAGATTGGCGCGTCTGTCTCCGCTGCATACATCTCTCTCCACTCTTCGAAGTGCTTTCTAGCTGATACTATTCATCCAGAATAGTAGGCACCAAACCAGAAAATCACAGGGAGGCCAAACAGAAATCAATCCTAATACCAAAGGAAGGGGAACAACGGTGACTGAAAGAACCGAGAACTTAACCTAAAGAGAAGACGGAAAAAATCGTATATCAAAGTTGGGGAACAACGGTATAGAAAACCTGATCCGGGAATAGGAACCTAACGCCAATCAATGATAACCAAAGAGACGGATTGAAATATCGTGTGAGAGCAGCACACGAGAGAATTAAAGCCTAAAGGACGCAGACAAGAGGACACTAATGACTACGATGGAAAAAAAAAAAAAAAAAAGTCGATGGAAAAATCCACTACCTTAAAAACTATTCTTAGCATAGAATTCATGACTAGGTTGGGATGAAAAACCATGATGAACTGGTTTCTCACTCAAAGATGGAAGTAAGAAGATTTATGAAAGTTAATTATCATAAATCCCCAGCTACGGCACTAACGAAAAACATTCTAAGAGGTGGGTATCGCACCGCAAAGAACTCATGCACTCAAGACACACCAAGCGCCTAACCACAAGCAAACCAAACCTGCAGTAACTGAAAAAATCCAAAGGATGCGAAGTTAAAATTTTCAAGAAACTTGTAACCAACAAAGGAAACACAGTTCAATGAACAATAGAAGGGTAGATGTACAACCATAGTACATAAAACCTATTGTCCACCTGAAAAATAGTAAACGCATAAAAAGGACTTCAAAGAATTTACTGCAAAGGATGGACTGAAAGGGCGCTTGAAATACACTCGGAAAACAAGAAAGAGGTGAGCGGCGGTACATCTGCAAGTACAACTGCAAGATTACCCAGCCCCACCAATTCACAGTAAAAATCCGAAGGGAAACAACTACTACACTCCACAAAAAGTTCCAATCACATGAGGGGCTGGTGATCTAAAAACAGTGTGGAGTAAAAAGAAATAGCTAATCTATGATGAGCTCCACCGAACGAACCATCTGCCTATGGAACTAAGAGTCAGAAACCATCAAGACGCTATAACGGTGGTCTGAATTAAGTACCACCTTCCACCAAAACCAAGAAAAGACAGCTGAAAGGAAGCTGCCTAAACAAAGCGTCGTAACGCTCCACCAATCTAGACTACCCTATAAGTCAGTCTAGGAGGTGCTGAGGAATAGGCACTCACACATAGGGCCATGTTAACCTACGTATGAGAACCAGCAGCACCTAAAACAATGAATCCTGGGTTGACTGTAACACCCCAGCCATACGCAGTATCAAGCTAGACCAGTGTTCAAGATCATCACTTACCCATTCGGCAACGGCTACATCATCACATGGGCTTGACCCCGAGTAATCCACCAGGGACGACAGGAGGCGTCGGAATTATCGACACCCGCGAGCCATCCGAGGTGGTCGGAGGTTGGCGACTATTAGTCAATGGACCTGATCCAGGTACCACTATGATCGAAGGCTGTCTAAATCCTAAAGCTTCACCGCTAAAACGTGGCACAGAGGAGGGCCTGGCGACCCCCTGAGATTCGGCTAAGATTATAGTTGGATATCCAACTCCCACCCGCCCTAAAACTTCACACACAATACAGCAAGATCAGGCCCAGGTCTAGAATGCAACAATGATACATCCAGCCAGGCCAGCCAACAACAATTGGGGTTGTTAAAGGGCGTAGGGAATTACCGGTAACACATAACATATCACCGTTTGATGACAGGAGGGATGCAAGCGGGCACGGGGACCCATACTAATGGGAGAACCCAGAAAGACAGTTTAGAACTGAACTGGAGATAGAGAGTACATCACTACTCACTACTAACTGGCGCAACATTGGAAACCCAAATATAATAACCCTTACTCACCAGGGAATACCCAACCAGTCTAACCAAATAATGTATTTTTAACTAGCTTGTTGCGTGACTGCCCAATACTAAGATTACATAGCAAGGGCAACCAAACAAACGCAACAACGACACATCAGGTGCAACCCCAAAGAAAAGCTCCGAAGGAGTCTTGTCTCCCTAGATGAACACGCGATTGCAAAGATAACACACTAGCACCATGCTGAGCAGTGTCATCATCAACAACTCATGCATGCCCCAACTAATCGAGATCAACCATGCCTCTATACCACTTATCTAAAAATTCCTAAGCCCTATCAGAACTCAAACACTTGAACTCAAACTCACGTAGCTAAGGCATACACCTAAGGGGGGGAACCAGGGGCACGGGAAGACAAAGTAGTGACCTCTGTCGAACCACGGAACGCACCCAGGGGTCACAAGGAGCCTAAGAGAGAAAAATATCCACCAAGATATCATGCCAAAGATCCTCCACGGCCGCTGGACTAGGGCCAGGACGGCGTCCACTGCGGCCTGTAGCATGGGCGAAGTCCGGCGCTGCGAGACCTGGGATCACAGAAGGTGGGGAAGCGTTAGGTCGAAGTCGAGATTTGAGGTATTGGAAAAAGGAGACGAGAATGACAGTGCAGCAAGTCACACCTGGTGCAGAAAATCGCACCAATGGCAGAAAATCGCAAATCGCAAGGGCAGAATTCGAACATTTATCGCTAGGATGCGAAGAGCAGAGCAGAGGCATGTAAAGGTCCTAATATCCGCCGTCGATGATCAGTCAATCCCAAGTCCCCCCCTCTATCGCTCGACTCACCCGGTTGGGGGTAGAGGGAGCAGCACCCGTAGTGGTGCTGACCATACCCCCCTGCTTCCTACCACCTCCAGAATCTCCAGGTCCAGACGCGTAGGTCGTCCTCCTCTGGCGAACCCTACGGCAGTGCCGGCGATCCGCCAGCTTGATCGAAAAAATTCTCCAGAAGGTAGCACAGAGCCACTAGAGCGCAAGCTCATGCCAGTAGCCGACCGTCGGCTGGGCAGAGCAAAGGGGGCAAAGACGACGTAGACATCAGCAGGGAGCTTGGTCGGGCTTGGCAACCTCCGGTATGCAGGCAGAGCCTCAAACACCGGAGAAAGGTTAGCGACGTCAAGGACGCGAGCAGACGAAGACGGGTTATCTCCACCGATGTCCAGGCTAGTCGCCGACTTGAGTCTGCACGTCACAGTCATCTACGACAGACGGGAGGAGGCGACAGACGGCAGGGGAGGAAAAGGAAGAGAAGATGGAGGAATGACCGGGGGGGGGGTTACTTCCACGATGGCGGAAGGACTCTCATGACCGCTAGCAGAGGCAGCTGGTGCACAAACGTCTAGCCAATCATCAAGAGGAGCCGTTCCTCCGTTGGAAGGATTGGTCGCAGCCATCGCTGAGAATGATACTGCGCATCCCGCGCGTCCAGGAAAGACCATCCATGTCATGGAGTTTCTCAAAATGGCGGGAGGTCCTCGCGGAAGTTGCATCGCAAAGCAGTGGTAGTAAATGAAGGGCCGTATAACCTATCAGCTTGGATAACACTCCGGAGAGTGGACTTTGTGTGTGCAGCACGCCAATCTATAAATGCGGAGACGAGAATAAGTTACAAGCACAGGAGACCCATTAAGGGGCACCAGTGGAGGAAAGGGGGCGGTAGCCTGGAACCTGATCAGGGTACAGGCTAGACAGCGCGTGTCAGAAGAACCGATGACGCAGTCAACAGGAAGCTGACATAGTACTGTAGTTCTAAGGGAGTACACAAGGAGTCACCAAGACATGAAACAAGCGAGAGCACCGCTATTCATGCTGATACACGTGTGTGTCTGTGCGTGTATTTTAGGTATTTTTGTGTTTGGTTGGTTGGTCGGTCGGTCGGTCGGAGGGGTGGGTGGGTGGTGGTGTGGTGGGTGCCCTTCAAGTCAACCAAGCCACCCTCGAACCCCACACAACCCCTCTTCAAGTCAAACAAGCCACGCACCCACCCCACACAACCCCCCATCGAATTGTCGAACTACTAACTCCCTCTCTCCACACAACCCCCCTGCAAGGCCACACAGCCACACACCCTCCCCACATAACCCCCCTTTTAGGCCACCTAGCCCACCACCACCACCACACACACACACACATAACCCCCCTTGAAGTCCACCCACCCCGATAAACACCCTCCCCACTCAATCCCCCTGCAAGTCCACATAGCCACCCACACCAAATAACCCCATTTAAGCAACCCAGGTTGGCCCAGCAAAGCAGCCCTTATTAAAGCGTTACCATCCCTTCCAGTTGTAGAAACGCTCAAGCTCCCACAGCCTGTAGGCCAGCTGGTGAAGGCAGGTTCGGGTAAGCTGTAAGCTACTGAAATGCCATTACGCCCATATCCGAAGTATCGAGCTACACCTGGATATAGTCTTGATTGACGCATCGATTATACGTGGTTCGCCAGGCGTACGAGGCGCAGTCGCCTTCTGTCTCCTTCTTCATCCATCTGCCTCCTCGAATATCCAGCCTCTTTCCTTACGAATCCCCCCCCCCTCCCCCCCCCCCCCCCCGCCCCTCGCCCCTCGCCCTCGCCCCGCCCTCGCCCCCTCGCTCTCCAACCCCCCCTCGCCCCCCTCGCTCTCGTCCCTCCGACTGCCAATTCAATGGCAGGGCATAGGCAAGATCTTTGAGATAAGCAGAAAAAAACAGGCAAAATAATTGAAACTTGTATCTAGCGTATGCCGCCCTCGCCCCCACTCCCGACCGGATCGAACCGAGGCAGGGGCCTCTCACGGCCCCTCTCTACTGTGTCTTTCGGTCCCGAAAGTGCCAAGATGGCTGTACAACAGTTTGCACGCAAATGGAGAAGAGAATAGCAAGGAAAAGAAAAACGAAAACGAAAAGCAGTACTCCATGTAAGCGAAGGCGTTCCTAGCGTTCCTGGAGGAACGTACTCGGCGTTCCACATTCCCCTTGTTGCCCGCAAAAGATGCCTTCGCCAGTTCGGTCCAGTTCGCCATAATTCATGAGTGAACCCTCTGGCACCTGCGCAATCCCTTTCTCACCATCCCTGAAACCACCAGTTATAGCTAACATGCGGGCAACACTTACTCAGAAAGAGCAGGAGGAGGCGCACGAGCCTAGGCATGCGCACACCCCTCGGGGGGCCGACGCCAACGTCTCTCATCAAGCTCCAGTCTCACTGGAAGCAACTAAATTCGACTATAACAGCGTATATCATCACGCCTCGCCTTTCAACAGCCATCAATATAACCTAGCCATCCGATTAGATCGCGGGTTTTGAGAGAGGGGGGGGGGGGGGGGGGGGGGGGGGGGGGGGGGGAGTTATAGTAAAGAAACGCGTCTCTCGCGTGTGCGTCCTCCTGTGAAGTTTAAAAAAAAACGAGAAAAAACTTGAGAAAAACTGAGAAACAACTGTTAGTTGTGTCGTGTGAGAACTGGAGTCGGACGTTTCTTGACATGAGGAAATCGCACCCTCTACTGACAGCGTGGAGTTGACGTAAGGCGTATCTCATTCTCTGTCCGGAGCTGACAACAAATCCACGCTGTACAGGGTACGACACTGCTGTACAGGGTTTGGAATAATATCGGATATCGGTCCGACTCAAGCTAGCCTGTTTCTGTTACGCGGGGTCACGGACCATTACCGTCCTCAACAATCGGAAAGAATCGAAAAAGGTCCCCCTGTCAAGAAAGCGCCGTATGGATGAGATAATTGCAGAGAAGGGATGATTATATTACTCATCCGTATGGTCTGAAAGATATGAAATACGTAAGGATGACTGAAAGAAACTCAATGACAACTCACATCTCACAGTACACAATCAGAGGCAGAGGGCCCCGAATCCTGCAGAGGTAAAGGACGCGGGCGCGGGAAGGTGGGTCATAGTACGACAGATTACGGAACAGTGTGCTCCAACAGATTGGGCCCTGGATTGGGCAGATCGGAAAGTGCCATTCTCAAACAGTCAAACCTATCGCTACCGGAAATTGTTGGGAAAAAAATTCCCACTTATTTTGCCGAAATTTGCGGCCATTGCGTTCGCATTGCTCCAAGGCTACATTCGTGCTAGACATCAGGGGGCAAGGTGGAGTTTGGAGAAAGTGATCTGGGAATTTCCGAAAAAGACACGGAAGACTATGGCACTGTGACATGGCACGCGGGTGCTGTATTGCCTCGAAACCGTATCGATTGATTACAAGTAGAGATCTCTGATTACAAGGATACCGATTACTGAAAAAGTTCCCTCTATATCCAACGTTCGCGGGTCAGGAAAAACTGCTGCTCGTGCGCGCGTGCGTTACTTCTATCCGTTTCTTCTATCGGACTGGCGTTCTTTTCTGTCTTTCTATTTCACGGCGCAGCAAACCAACACACGCTCCCTCGTGCGCGAGCAGATAAAAAGCAGCGATTGATTCACAAGCCTGCACAGCAGAGCGGAGCAAGGAGAAAGACATTGTCCACTGGTTTCCTAGACGTCCTTAGTCATTCTCTGGTCGATTATCAACTCAAATTTCCGTCTGGGCTTCTCCTTTGCTCTATGCTTGAACTCGTATGGTGCACTGTGATCTTCCGTGTGCGCTGAGCTATCGTGGATATAATTGCTGAGTAGGCATTCCGAAGCTCGCATCCACACCCAAACGTACCAGCGAGCAGAAGGTAGGAGGCTTTGCAGGGCTCAATTGAAGTTTTGAAGGGGGAAACGTCCTATGTGTTTTGTTGTTCGGCCTGCGCTGTCTTGGGACGTTCTGGGCGAAAATTTTGACGAAGGTTGCGTTGTGCTTGGGGGAGGTTAGGACGATGGTGGGTAGGGCAGGGTTGGGTAGGCTCCAACTAGTCCTTGTGTGGAGTGGGGTTGGGACCCCCACTTGCCAGCCACTGGAAACTCCCAAAGCTTTCAGGTGCATTGGAATGCCCGTCGTGTTCGCTTGCAGACATACTAGCTAGCTTCAGGTTTGGCCTGGGGACAGGGAACGGAGCTGCCCAGAAGCTGCCAAGCATCGCCCCCAAAAGAAAGGAGCTGCATATAAGCTGCCAGGCATTGCCCTCAAAATAAACAGTGCTCAATGCAGCTATCTGAATCAGTTATCTAAATCATTATGAAACTGTTGGTGGGAAGACTTATACATAGTACGCCTTATTACAAGGCGTAATTTTGAGTGGGCCAGCCCATTTGCTTGTACTGGGGCCAACCACCAATGTCAGGACTTTCGTTGACCGGATCCTGTGGCTCTAAGCTGGAATCGACCGTATCACTGGAATTGAAAACCACTTTACTTACAGTATTAGTAGCTGGGTTACATATTGATCCCATGTTTTTAGGGAACGGCAATATGATATCATAGGGTATCGTATGATCATATGATAACATATGATTCGATGCCGGCAGTCTTACTAGGCTAAAGTTACTATTTATATGCAATATCATATGATATCATACTCGCATTTGGTCAACATCATATGATAGGACAGTCTCTACTTGTTTTCAATCTCGCAGTTTGGGAACACATGTACATCAGTGCTGCAGTTCATCTCTTGGTAGAACAACTCACTGGGCTGTAATTTATAATGCAAGAGTACTTAGACGATAGAATATATATTCTGGCATCAGCAAAACAACCATATGTCGCAAGCTCGAGACCGCCTCCGGGAGGAATTGTGTTTTACAAATTATCCTAGAAATGCCAGCTCAGCAACAATGTACAACTCACGGAGTACGAAGTACGCTAAATCGACAAGTGTGGAAGTGGTCACTTGTTTTTCAATCTCTTTCAATATTTTGTTTTTTCGAATTAGGACAAACAGAGGAAGCCATCTTATAGAGGAGATCAAGGCCTTTCAGGAACATCACAAATATCTAGGAAATTATTTAAAATCACGTACCTTCAAGCATTCAATGAATCAACTTTATAAACCGATATGCTGCTGCATGCATGCATGCATGCATAAATACTATGCCTTGTTACGAGGATTGAGGTTGAGGTGGCCAGCCCTGTTGCTTGCGCTGGGGCCAACCACCAACTGCCGCATGCACAATATGCTGCTGTTGATAGGATGCCCCTCCGTATTTCTGTCTTGCACTGGGACCAACCACCAACTGCCGCTGTTGATAGGATGCCCCTCTGTACTGCTTTCTAAGTGTTACTGGGTATTTAGCAGGGCACTTCCAAGCGCGCGCTTTTGCACTGCCTTTTTGAGCCCCTCTGCGCGTTTCACGCAGTTTTTTGCAACCCCCTGTGGGCGCAGCAAGCCATTTTTGCGCTTTTTGCACAACAAAGCGCAGTTTTTATTTTGTCAAGTGCGCTAAAGCGCTGGCCAATTTGGTCAATGGAAATTCCAACTTCCAACTCTCGTGCGCAGGTGGCAGGTGATGGGGCCGGATTGAGGACTAGGGTGCCTAGCTCAAGACAAGAGCCAAACAAGCCAAGCCATACCACCATCTGGTGATGAGTCCGGACTTGTGAGTGCTCCTTCAAACTCACAGCAGATGGGACGGTTCCTCCGCCCAGGAGGCATCGTGCAATGCAATGCAATAAATACATAAATAAATAGTTTATATGACACGCTGCTGTGATCTACCGCCACACTGCTCTGCACTGCTCTGCACTGCTCTACAGCTACACTGCACTGCTCTGCACTGCTCTACGGCTACACTGCACTGCTCTGCTCTGTGTCCACACTGCTCTGCACTGCTCTACGGCTACACTGTACTGCTCTGCACAGCTCTACGGCTACATTGCACTGCTCTGCTCTATGTTTACACTGCTCTGCACTGCTCTACAGCTACACTGCACTGCTCTGCTCAGTGTCCACACTGCTCTGCTCTGCTCTGCTTTGATGACTTCATCAAGTGTGGAGCGATTATCCTAATTGGCTATTCCTGGACTGTAACATATTTACACGAGATCTAGGGATGCCAGATAACAGCCAATGTCAGGCCACGCCACACTGGGCCTCACAGACCACGTCATGTAGCCATCCCCTAACGGAGAGACATACTGGTATAATGGCAACATCAAGTGCAGAGCAATTATTGAGCGAAGACGGCGACCTATCCAAGTCTCCTCCGAACATAACAGCTCTGCAAATCCCTACTCATGCTTCTACAAGTGTGCTATGTGTGTATCTCACATCTCACACATCTCACCCCAACATGCCTCCACACATCTCACACATCTCACCCCAACGTGCCTCCACACATCTCACCCCGACGTACGTCCACACATCTCACACATCTCACCCTGACAAACCTCCACACATCTCGCACATCTCACCCGACGTACCTCCACATCTCACCCTAACGTACCTCCACATATCCCGCACATCTCACACATCTTACCCCGACGTACCTCAACAAATCTCACCCCAATGTACCTCCACACATCTCGCACAACTCACCCGACGCAACTCCACACATCTCACCCCAATGTACGTCCACACATCTCAATCCAACGTACCTCCACCCATCTCACCCTAACGTAGCTCTACACATCTCACCAAAACGTACCTCCACACATCTCACCCAAGTGTACCTCCACACGTCTCACCCTAACGTACCTCCACACATCTCACCCGTGTACTTCCACACGTTTCACCCTAACGTACCTCCACACATCTCACCCTAACGAACCTCCACACATCTCACCCAAACGTACCTCCACACATCTCACTCTAACGTACCTCCACACATATCCCCCTAGCTTACCTCCACACATCTACCTCAGACGTACCTTCACACATCTCACACATCTCACACATCTCACCCTAACGTACCTCCACACATATCACCCTAGCTTACCTCCACACATCTCCCCCCCACGTACACTACGCATTTCACTCTGGTGTACCTCCACACAACTCACCCTGACGTACCCCCCCCCCCCCCCCCCCCTTCCCCTCTCTCACACACACACAGATACACACACACACCCATCACACATCCTACCACACCCTCCTCTGCAGGTGGGCTCCACTCGCCCTTCGCATCTGATGGGTCCCCATGTTACACTACCACGTCGCCCTCGCCCCTGAGCAGTACATCTATGCCCCCAGGTAACAGGTCCCTGTCGTCCTCGCCCCTGGGCAGTACATCTATGCCCCCAGGTAATAGGTCTCTGTCGTCCTCGCCCCTGGGCAGTACATCTATGCCCCCAGGTAACAGGTCCCTGTCGTCCTCGCCCCTGGGCAGTACATCTATGCCCCCAGGTAACAGGTCCCTGTCGTCCTCGCCCCTGGGCAGTACATCTATGCCCCCGGGTAACAGGTCCCTGTCGTCCTCGCCCCTGGGCAGTACATCTATGCCCCCAGGTAACAGGTCCCTGTCGTCCTCGCCCCTGGGCAGTACATCTATGCCCCCAGGTAACAGGTCCCTGTCGTCCTCGCCCCTGGGCAGTACATCTATGCCCCCAGGTAACAGGTCCCTGTCGTCCTCGCCCCTGGGCAGTACATCTATGCCCCCAGGTAACAGGTCCCCGTCGCCCTCGCCCCAGGGCAGTGCGTGTATGCCCCGAGGTGACAGGCCCCTGTTGACGCTGTCTCGGGGCAGTAAGTCAATGACCCGCTTCTCAGTAACACTGTGGTCAGGTTGCAATGATTCTGATCTTGACCAAAGACTGCACCAAAAAATGAACCCTTCCCCTCGGGAGAAGCTACCCAAGTCCCCGCTGCAAGTGCTGGATCAAGACAAGTGCCCACTAAGCTTACCTATGCCCACGCTTGTTATTGGGATGAACTCAGGCACAACAATTGATGGGCGGAAGTTCAACCTCAAAGAAAATTCCAATGATAGCGCCACTGGAGCAGAGGAGGGGGACCACCAAACCGAGAAGCAAAAGATTATAGACAATGAGTCATAATTGGTCTAAACTGGCGCATAAAATAAATGCCCAAAAAGATGCGCGCAATGCTTATTTATCACTTCGCATTCATCTGCTCTGTCATTTCAAAATCTGGATGGGGAGTTGGGTGGTTATTCGGCTCAGTCAAGATACGCTATTAATAAATGTTCCCTAATCCCAAAACCTGCTACAAAAAATCCAGCCCACCCACCCCTCTCCCCCTTCACATGCACTCAGTCAAGACATTTCCCCCTCTGCAGCTAAAAATATGTAGTGCATGCCCCCTTCCCTTCCGTAATGTATGCCCCCCCTGCCCCCGGACCTGCACGATCCCCTACTTTTCCCCAAATATTTTTGCCCCCCATCCCCATTGCGACACCCTCTTTTTCTCCCCCTGCCCTCACACCTTCCAGCCATCTCCCCCCTTGCGCAACCCTCTCCTCCCTCTCCAGCGCACCCACATACACACACGTACACCTCTCTCCCTTCCTCTTCCCCTTCACTTAAGCTGTGGCCCCCCACCCCTATCACACACGCATACCATTGCATCCCACCCCCAGCCAGACCAACAGTATCCCCTCATTTCCCCCAAATATGTCTGGCCCCCATCCTCATTGCCACACCCTCTCTTTCTCCCCCCGCCCTGCCCTCACACCTTCCAGCCATCTCTCCCCTTGCGCGACCCTCTCCTCCAACCCTCTCATCCGGTCAAACCTGCTGCAGCCAAAATCGCGGCGCCGTGCTTAACAATTGTCAATACAATGAAAAGAGAGTGCGGTGATGAGATGGGCGTTGCAGGCGCGAGCGATGGAGATAGAGATGAAGAATTCGAATTGCTCGAAGTTGTTGCAACTAACTGCCAAGCATCACAAATGCGATGCTTGAGCTTCAGCCATCGCAGCCTGCTGGGCAGCTTAAATTCAGCCTGCGCAGCCTGCCTTGCCGCATTACCAGCACGAGCTTCAGCCATCGCAGCTTGCCGGGCAGCATCAGCTTCAGCCTGCGTAGGCTGCCTTGCAGCATTAGCAGCATGAATGCGGAAAATATGGATGCTCATACCGACACAAAATGAGCGCAGCTCTGTCAAAGTTTTCAAAGTTTGATGGGTGGGGAGGTGGGGCGGAGAGGTGGGTGGGAAGTCGGCCGCGAACAAAAATCCGAAAGCCAGCCAGCGCTATCTGGCAAAATCCATGTATGTTTACATATATATAGATGTATGTTGTTACAGTCCAGGGATAGCCAAAAAGGCTGAAGGGACTTCCCCAACCATGACATCAGGAGGGGCCAAAACAGAAAACACTAAAACTGAACCCAAACAGTTGTTTTATCGACAGAGGGCCTGAGTTTGTGCTACAGTGATAATAGTATGATTTAATTCAACGTTGCTTATTATTATAAATTATGATAAATGTATTTGTACAGAATCCGTAAGCAAGGCAATTCCCTGTTGTCGCATCGATACAAAGGGTGGGGGGTGGGGGGCTATCGACCAAGGAGGTGTTTCGTCCTCACAGAATCCTAGGGCAAGAAACACCCCCTTTACAGCTTTTTTCCTGTTCTATCTACAGGATCCTCCCTCAATACAGAGTCGACGAGCTGGCACTGATAAGAGCCAGCAGACCTCAAGTCCTTTGTCTCCTAGTTGAGTAAGAGTGCTAGAAACTGCACCAGCTGGATAACCAGCAAGCTAGCACTGCTGAGACCAAGAAGCCCTCAAGTCCTTTGTATCCTGGTTGAGTAAAAGTGCTAGAAACTGCGCCAGCTGGATAACCAGCAAGCTAGCACTGCTGAGACCAAGGAGCCCTCAAGTTCTTCCTCTCCTAGTAGATTAAAAGTGCTATAAATCCTGTTTCAATAAATGGTTGACTGGTTGACCATTCATCTGGACGAAGCGGGTGCGGGGTTTGAATCCCTCCGGATGCGCCTGTCAACCGCCATGGTAGCTAAGTCCAGGTCAGGTAGCAGCCCGTTCTCTACCTCCAAATGACTGGCTCCCTTAATACCACGCCCCACCAGGCGTTCTCAGTACTTCAAAGTGATAGAAACAGCAAGAGCTGAACAATCAGATGCCAAGGCAGCTGTTGCCTCTTCACCTAAGACTCCAGTGCCACCTCCTAGTTGGTCGGCCCTGGCGGACTAATGATTTGGTGCCAAGAACCCTAGTTCCTTACTCATGTTTGTTAAGGTTGTTTTCATGGGGCCTGTCGCATGTGCATTTATGATGTTGGCCGCATGCACGCCAGTATCTGTAGTCTTGGTAGTAGAGCAGTTTTTGTAGGCGCGGTGTGGACACGTCTACAGGTCGTATCTTGTCATCGGTAACAAGTAGAATCGCGGGCAGGACAGGAGGCGAAAGGGGGAAGATTACTTAATCCTCGAGTGCTACGATAACATTATCATCAGTCGGTCGGTCCTGGCCGAGTAATGCATTGCTACCAACAACCCTAGTTCATTGGGTGGTTAAGGTTGTTAAGTTTTTTTGATGCTAAGGTTGTTTTCATGGGACCTGGCGCATGTGCAGTTATGATGTTGGCCGCATGCACGCCAGTATCTCTAGTCTTGGTAGTAGAGCAGTTTTTGTAGGCGCGGTGTGGACAAGCCTACAGGTCGTATCTCTTAATCAGTAACAAGTATAATCGCGAGCAGGACAGGGGGCGAAAGGGGGAAGATTACTTAATCCTCGAGTGCTACGATAATATTATCATCAGTCGGTCAGCCCTGGCCGAGTAATGCATTGCTACCAACAACCCTAGTTCATTGGGTGGTTAAGATTGTTAAGTTTTTTTGGGTGCTAAGGTTATTTTCATGGGACCTGGCGATTGTGCAGTTATGATGTCGGCCGCATGCATGGCAATATCTCTAGACTTGGTATTAGAGCAGTTTTTGTGGGCGGGGCGTGGACGCATCTACATGGCATGTCTCTAGGGAGCGGCAGGGGGGGGTTAGCTGGGTAGCGCTACCTAGCGCTACTCGCGCTACCTGCCGTGCTTGCATAGCTGGTTTCGAGCTATTATGTCCAGTAACTTGTCCTCCGAGTTGCTATTTGGTACCGATTTTGCATAGCTCTTTTCACAAGGATCCGAATTTCGCATTCGCGGCGGCATGATTCCGTTCATACAGAACAGGGTAACCCGGAGCCTGTCGCGGACCTAACCTTTCTCACTGGTAAGATTTTTTCAATGGCTACATTTGGCTAAGTTAGCTCCCAGCTATTAGGACTACCCAGCTATTATGACTATTATGTCCCAACTGTTGGCCAGGGTTAGGGCCCGCTCCCCGATCCAATATCTCGTTATGGTACCAAGTTTTGGGGACGCCAGTTTAGGAAAATGAAGGAATTAAGAGACTGGGATCTGAGGATAGAGCTAAACATTCATGTTCACACAAAGTAGTGGGCAGGGTATACTGATTTTTTCCATCTAAGGCAGTGCAGTCTACGCAGGACAGTGCAGTGCAGTACAGCTACACTAGTAAGGTATTCTAACATTTGTCTGCACTCAGCCAAGCCCCCCGCCGTCACTCCACATCGGGGAGTCAGCCGCAACCGATATAATTCTATATGGCGTATCTCGTCATCGGTAACAAGTAGAATCGCAAGATTCGTATTTTCAACATTCATACGTCAGACTTTAATTGTCAGCCAGCACCCCTGAAGCCCCCCATACGCCATACCAGGGCTGACCATGAGGGGGCCTGGGCACCCTGGTACTGATGGATGGATGAGATGATTGTTGATGATGATCATCATCATCATGTTGATGAGATACACATCATTTCATGAATGATGATCATGATGATTACGATGAGGACATTTCCTGGTGATCTACTTGACTCAGAAATGTACCGCAGCTTTACTTTACTTAAATACCTCTCCTAATGCGAGGTGGGGGATAGCTGAAGTCACTGACCACCTCTGAATCTTAGCATACCTCTGTCAGACCGTACTATGTTTCAATGGCGTACAAGTACCAGCACCATGTTCATATCATTGTCAATCGTCAATGTACGAGCTGGGTGCACCTGAACATATATGTAGGAAACTGAATTAAAATTTTGACCCCGGTAACAAGTGGTCAAAAGTAAGCAATATGAAAAATCCCTCCCCCCCCCCCCCCCCCCCCACACACACACACACACACCACACACCTTCTTTCCAGTGCCGCTTGACATTGACGGGTGCATCCTCAACATAATATGTAGGGAACAGCAATATGATATTATATGATATCATCATCAATCATATGGCGGATGCTATATGATATCATATGAATGCCGGCAGTCTGATTAGGCTAAAGTTTACCATGTATATACAATATCATACGATGCAACGTGTATGATATCTACTGATACCATACTCACCTATGGTCAACAATCATATAACACATGTTGGTCACTACTTATGATACCGATCAACTCTGGGGCATAGCTTAGGATACCAGCACTACTGTACGATACACCAACGTCCCCAAGGCATATTCTGAATCTATGCGGTTCAACTCATAAACGGCTTTTAAGTGCATGGCATGTTGCCACTTCTATAATGTGCATGCACACTTTGCTGAATGAAGTTGAAGCGAAGACGCATTGTATTAGTGCGGCACTGTTTCTTTTGGGGGTATACGACGTACTACCGTTTACTCGACATGAAACCAATTCTCCAGAGCGGCGCGAACCTGTTTACCAGCCCACTGCGTGAAAGAGACCAAAAAACAATAAATAACCCCTCTGCGTGAGCGGGGTATGATGTTTACTACCGTTTCGCTCTCCTCCTTCTGGCACCTTGGTGCTGTCGCGCCTGGGTATTTTTCACAAGTTTGCTTACTTGGCTGCTCAGATCAGACTTGATGTGAGACTCTAAAGTCTAGTTCGAGGTCAGTGACACTGTATTTTATTGGGTGGGTGGACAGGTATGATAGATTCAAGTTGTTTGAGCGTCTCCACCGGACATAGAGTAACTGCCCTGGTGTTTGGCTTAGACAAGGACAGCCGCGTCCGGTTAGCGTGGATTTGAACTCTACAGGTCGAGGTAAAAAAAACGCCAGAAAACGCTTAAGGCCCCCTCCCTCCCCCACTCCGACACAAACACACACAACAACACCTTCACACACTTACACTCATCACTGCACACACTTACCACAACTTGTTGGTCGGTTTCTCCACAGTCCCACGAAACCGCATGTCCTAGGTTGAATGATTCTGCATATTGTTACATTTTATTTTTTCTATCATGCCACTGTTGGCATGTCACTACTTGGCATTGCACCGAACACATATATCCGTTCTGTAACACACAAGCCCCACATACACAAATAGTCTTCCACGTCTTTAACC
>JAJSRW010001367.1:0-46986 GCA_022414725.1 Microglena sp. YARC | reverse complement strand
AGAAGAGATTACATTAATTACATTACATTACTTACATTACATTACACTTACTTACATTACATTACATTTACAATTTACATTACATTACATTACATTACATACATTACATTACATTACATAATTAATTACAGTTACATTACATAACATTACAATTACATTACATTACATTACCATTACATTACATTACATTACTATTACATGTACATTACATTATATACATTACTTACATTACATTTAAGTCTACTTGACACGGAGGTGTATGAGACTCGTGTGCTTTAAACAAAAGAAAAAGCACCACAAAGCAAAACCCCATTACATCAAAGGGTTGTCGAGGACAAACAAACAAACTCCCAACCACCGTTTTTGTGGCGGTAGGTTATAAACCCCCTAGACAGGACCAGGATCTTCAATCCACTTACAGTGGCGGAGGTAAGAAGTACAATAGAAGTCACAGAAGAATAGAAAAAGGGATAATAATTACGGTGGCACTAAGCAGTCCAGGGCTTCCTGTCTTGCTCTTCTACAAGTAGAAAGATGAGTCGGCTAGGTTGCTCCTAAAAAGACTAGTGCTCATTGTTCCATTATCCAAGTGGTGAAAAGGAGGCGCACCAGGAACCTATCAGGGTAGCAGGCTAGAACCGGTGAAGAGCTGACAGGAAAGCTGTCACTGGAGTCAATCGAAGGATTGCAACAGTCTAAGGAAGCTGTCATACGGGAAGCTTGTGCACAGGGGAAAACTGGGAGAGCCGATAGTTCTAATGAGGAAGTACAGAAGTATTCACCAATGTCATAAAACGCGTGAGAGCACGGAATTCATGCTGACATCCACTATGACACGGTGCATAAATAATTCTCCATATTGGCACTGGTGAAGAATATATGTAACAGATTTAAAAAAAAAAAATTCAAAGAAACTCCGAAAAATCGAGAGAACTTCAAATGGAACCAAGGTTTAGAGAAGAATGGAACAAGGCAAACACACAATAATTTGCCAAGTGAGAAAATAGATTGACAGAACCGAATATCAAATGGGTAACAACGGTATAGAAAACCGATCCGGAATAGGAACTATGCCAAACATGATAACCAATGAAAGCCGTGTATACCAGAAAAAAAATGATCTAAGTAAGAAGCGTCATTCCAAGCATGTCGGACAATCACCTCCAGAACACAGCAGCATCAAGGGCTGGGTGAAGGGGGCAGCACGTTGTGTTACATAGGCAGACGTCTATGGAACCTCTCCACCAGCTCGCTTATGTAGTGATCGAATGAACATAATTGTGCTTTGCTGCGAGGGAGGAGGCTGCCAGTTCTTGGCACAACTGCAGAGACCCTAAGTTGTCACGCTGAATGGTAACCGAACATCACAAGGCAGACCCAGATCCACGCCTCGAACTTCTTCAACCATTGCACCTGCCCTGGCAGCCTGAGTACACGGCTGATACTCAGCCTCATGGAGCTAATGGCAAAGTAGGCTGCCTCTTGCTTCATCCGTTCACTATGCACCCCCCAGCTAGCACAGCAAAGCCAGTCTGAGACTCCTGTCAGAACCCATGCATCACAAAGATGAGTCACTAAACCAGACAGGTAAAAGAGAACTCAGGGCTGTGGTGAAAGTGAGTCCCCAGGTGGGAAGTGACCTCAAAACACAGAGAAACGCTGCAAGCCCCCAGAGGGGGACGCACGGTTAGGGTGAGCAGAAAACCTGGAACAGGTAGCTCCAGCATATGAAATTATCAGGCCAGGTGCAAGGTAGCCACGGTATAGCAAAGCACCTACAAGAGAAGAGGTAATGGCTATTAGAGGGCGGCGGTCTCACAGTGGGTCAGTGACGGTGACTTGGCCATGGGGGCTACCAAACTTGGGCTGGCAGCAGCGTAAGACCAAAACGCCCACTCACGACTCAACAATGTAGGACGTGTTTGGGAAGAGGTTGATTGAACCAACCTGCGTCAAAGAGTCAAGTGTACAGCCATTCCAATGAGAGGAACTGAACCGTATCACCCACTCTTTGACTCCCATCCAGCTTTCTCAAGCTTGATCAGCAAAAGCATACCTATCCTAGCTTCACTAAAGAGCCACAGATAAAAATTGTCAACATAGGTCAGGACAGTAGCTCTCCACCGCACCAATAGAAATCCCTCCAAATACAGAGGCAGTCTGCCCTTCACGATAGTAAAACCATGTGGCAACCAAAACCCTTGACAGTCCATACTCCAAGACCTGGTGCGCCTGTTTCAAACCGAAAAATGGGACTTGATCAGTTTGCACACAAGGGGAACACGTTAGGACCAAAGTAACCTTAAAGCCTCAGGCTGGTGGCATACACGGTCCAGGACCGTAGGTTCTACGCTTAGCATTTGCAGAATGCAGTCTTGGATGTCCAGCTGCCGGAACAAAGCATCTTTCCTTATGCAGTGATTGGCTAGCAGGAGCACCCTCGACCTCTATATAGAAAGAACGGGGGCATTACATCATGAAAATCCAGCCAGGACGCTGCAGAAAACACAGGACTTACTATACGTTTCCTTGAGCTGTCACTAAACTCACAACCCCAATTCTTCTTCACAATATAACCACCTGTCCAGAAGATCCTCTCTTATGGATGGCTTGTGGAGTGAAGTGCCCACTATAGTACCATGGTTGCATTTGTATTGTACGCTCATCTTTCTTTACCTTAATAGTCAGCAGATCTACCACTGATTTTCTTTCTTCTGTTCAGGGGTTGTGAGGTATTGTATGGTATTTTTTGTTATGTTAGTTTTCTTTATGAGGTTGGTACCTATTATTTTCTTCTCCACTTTGTACAATGCAGTTACTTGTGTCTATTTGAGGCTATTCGTGTTGGTATTTATCATTAGCAGATATTCTTCTAGTTATCTTCGGTAGTTTATATTTTTTTGCCCCAGGCAGTAAACCTACTGCCTGGTTGAACAAGGCCGGGCTTTATTTGCCTCTATATCAACGATATCTGTATCTGGGAACACCTTTTATTGCTTATTTTCTGTTCAGTATTTTCTTGTACCTTCTATCTTCATTTTTCTAAGATCTTCACTTATCGCATACTTGGCTACGTCATCATCATTTGGCTTGTAACCCGCAATTAAATCCACCTGGGATTTTTGGCAGGTAGGCGAAGGGATTTTTAGCAACACCTGCGAGCCATCCGAGGTGGTCTGAGGTTGGCTGACTATTAGTGCAGATGGACCTGATCCAAGTACCACTATGATCGAAGGCTGTCGTAATCTCTAAAATATGCTTCACCAGAAGTGCGCAGAGGAGGGCTGGCGTACCCCTCTGAGATTCGGGTAAACTTAATCTGAAAAAAATCGGAATCCCGCCGCCCAGTCCTTCACACGCAATGTCCAGCCTCCATTAGCCCCTACCTCTTCTGTTGGATCGTCAAGGTCATCCCTATGACCAGGCATGCGGGTCTCGACTAATTGGGGTTGGCAAAAGGGTCTATTAGAATTACCGTTAGACTCAGGTCATGTGTCCGTTGATAGCGGTCAGTGTGATTGTCTTAGATACATTACAGGAGACCCATCATAAAGGGGATATGGCCCAGGTAATATCAGTTACCTACAACTGCTCATAGAAGGAGTAACATTCACTACTCTCTATCTATCTGGCGCAAACTTAGGAACCAAAACAGAAATAACGCTTACTCACGAAGAGAATACCCAACCAGTCTACCAGATAACGCCTTCGTCCATGCTGTTGGCGCTTCTTCCCATTGACTAACGTTACGCGTAGCAAGGGCACCAAACTACACGCAACAAGACAACATCAGTGCACAACCAAAGAAAAGCTGTGAGGAGTCTTATCTCCCTGATTGGGCAGACGAATTACGGACGGTAACAAGCAGCTAGGAAGGCTAGGGCCAGAAGACTTATTAGTTAGACTCGCAGGTGGAATGCTCCTAAGCTATAACTGTAAACCCCATTGTACCTCTCCACAGTTGCATTCTGCTGGTGCAGTGTAATGCCAAAGCGATAACTCATGCACTGCCCCAACCGATATCAGCCATTCCTCAAACACTTTTACTATAAACTCCTTAGCCCTGTCAGATCTTCAGACACTTAAAGGCAAACCATGCAGCTGATTCATTCCATCTGAGGATGACAGTTTGGACTGCTAAGGAGCTTCATGTCCCTGGTCCTCAAGCACAATACCTCAGCATAGCCAGAGTATTGTCTGTGAGGCACAGAATATAAAACTCCCCACGCAGACCCCTAATATGAACTGGTCCCTTGATGTCCAAGTGAAGGCGTTGGAGAGGTGCACGGATCTTAGTTTTGCTTTTCTTTAGGAAAAGGAGACGTTTGCCCTTAGCCTTCTGACAAGCATCACAAGGATCTTAGACAGTTTCTGCACCTGCTTGAGTGAGAGGGGTAAGTTCTTAACCATACCCTTCTTGACAAGTCTGCGCATGGCATCAAAGCCGGGGTG
Organism: Microglena sp. YARC; assembly: GCA_022414725.1. NCBI lineage: Eukaryota > Viridiplantae > Chlorophyta > Chlorophyceae > Chlamydomonadales > Chlamydomonadaceae > Microglena > Microglena sp. YARC. The sequence continues at coordinate 42,534 of JAJSRW010001367.1, read as the reverse complement.
ACCAGCCGCCTATGCCACAGCCATTCAGGAGTGGTAGGATAACACTCCACCGTCCTCATCTAAACACAAGTGCAAAAGCTGGGTAATCGTCAGCACCAAACAACACGACACTGCCACTGGTGGTGTAACAAGGCCTACATGCAAACTTGTAAACACCAGTCACTGGAGGCAGGGAAGGACCAGAGAACAGAAGAGCCTGAGTGGCAGTGCAACTAAGACTATCAAAAGAAACCTTGCAGTGGAAAGAATGAGCCACAGCATTTACTGCCCACAGAGTGACAGGGGAGGTCACCGGACAGTGAGGTATGTAGAGAACATCAGTTAGAGTGATTGGTGTTGGTAACCATCACTAAAAAACTCAATGGATCCCATACCTTCTTGCCCGTTGAACCACTCCATCACCAAATCGAACTGATGGCATTCGGAGAACATTAAACACAAGTGAACAAAACCTATCACCGTGATGGACATCCAGCTCCAGAATCCACATGCCAACACCCTCAGACAGGCTCGGGAGCTACACACATTAGAGAACTTTGAGGTGCAGGAGAATAGGACAGACTTACCTCCTACTTCTGCATAGCAAAACCCATCAATCTGAGCCTGCAAGGAGGACAGTTGCCTTGGAGTAAGCGTACCAGGAAGGGCCAGGTTAACAGGCATCGGTCCAGACGCGATGCACCATCACCTACCCTTTTCAGGTGCGGGTACTTCGTCCAGCAAGTTCCTCCGAGATATATATGACCATCCTTATGCGGGCATGCGTCCCCAAGTGCAATTCCAGGCGCCTCTTGTTAGACCCCAGAACCACCACCAGTTTTTCTGCCGCCGGCGGAAGCTTTTCATGCAGCATTGGCTGAAACTGGGGATGTTCCGGGACCAACCAGGGTGCCTGCATCAGACTGAGGGAAGAGCTAATGTTCAGAATGTCTAAGCTGCCTATATTCCTCTAGAACAGGACCAGTTACTCAACAGGTTGCTGGGTTGTACAGCATGATACCATATTTAATCCGCAGCGATTCGAAACGGGGCAGACTCGCACCTTGAAACTATGATGCCCATGCGTGACGCTGAGTCCTGCGGAGATCCAGCACTGCGGTGAGGGTCAGTGCACATTACCGCGAACCCGACGAAAGAAAACGTCAACCTGCTCATGAGTTGCCCTATGACCGAAGCAAGATACTCTTTCAGCAAGAGAGGGACACGAGAGGCAAGGGCATCAGACTGCTGCCTCTGGATATGAAAAAGAATATCCCGAAGGGGAAGCAAAGTCTGCGTTAAACCTTGACTAAGGCATCCGTCATGTGGCAAGCATCATGGTTAAGATCAAAATGAACTCTTGGCGGGGCAGGGTCAGTGCACTGAAACCCAACAGTGCAGGATCGATACTAGACTCACCATGAGAGGCCGAAGTTCCAGCAGCAGGAGTAGCAGTCCTAGGAGAATCTAAAGACCTCACGAATCCCCAGAAAATACTCAGCAGCAAGACCAGCGTCAATAAGCGCGCTGGTCATCTAAGTTCTGATGAGATCCAGAGGACCGCGCAACACCCACAATGAGCTCCGAAATCGGGACGAACAGGACAGAAAGGGAGGGTTCACATACTAGTAACCTCGCAGTCATTATTCCTACGCCCAATGCCACCAAAGGTCACACCAATAGCAGGAGGGTTAGTTGATCCCCTGGCATAACCGGTCCCAGAAAAGCCCTACACTCTAGACCTAGCTCAGAAGTATGCCATCAACACGCCTTAGGGCGACCCTTGCTATACATTAGACTGAGTGCAGCTTTCATATCCATCTAACCGTACCATACAGAGTGCGGTCCAAGGATTCCCCAGCACGTTGAGCTTGGCGGATAAGACGGCAGTCCCGCAGGGATAGACGCAGAGGAGGTCCGCCAGTGAGCAGATGCTCCCAACAGTCGCATGACAGCGAAGGAGGCACACAAAAGGCGGAGGGCCAGGAGCAGGTGGCAACTCCACCGGCGGAGGCGGAGGGGGCTCCTGCGAAGTGCCACAGAGGATGTGCGAACAGCAAGTAGCAGCAGCTTCTCGAGCAACGAGTATTGTAGCCAGAGAGACCTCGTTCCATAGGCATGGTGAAGGACGCAGAACTCTGCATCAAAGACGGCCTGGCCACCTCCGGGTGGACCGGTGCGAACGGGAAGGGGCCCGCATAAGCAGAGCCGCGCAGAAGAGGCTCAGGCTTATACTCCGGGGAAGGCTCAAGCGAAGGTACCGACTGATGCTCATACACTGGAGAGAAACGGTAGAATTGTTGAACACACGAGTACGCAGTGGAAGGAGTACCATCCACCGAAGTCACCACTCATAGCACTCTGCAGATCCTCCTCATCATCATCATCCTCATCATCATCATCATAACCATCTTCACGACGATGACGGAGCAAGCTCTGCATAGTCGTAGTCAAAACGGGCATCAGGTGGTGGAGGCGCCCTTGCATACTGGAAAATCTGAGTGGAGACACAGCAGAGACGCATCAGAACGTCCTCAACCTCAGGAGAGAGGCGTCGGACCAGTAGCAGAAGGAGCCGCAAAGTTGGAGGATTGATTGGGGGGGTTACTTCAACGATGGCGGAAGGACTCTCATGACCGCTAGCAAGAGGCCGCTGGCGGCACAAACATCTAGCCAATCATCAAGAGGGGCCGGGTCCTCCGTTGGAAGGACTCGGTCGCAGCCATTGCTGATAATGATACTGCGCATCCCACGCGTCCAGGAAAGACCATTTCTTGTCATGGAGTTTCTCAAAATTAGCGGGAGGCCTCGCGGAAGTTGCATCGTAAAGCAGTGGTAGTAAATGAAGGACCTTATAACCTATTAGCTTGGAATAACACTCCGGAGAGTGGACAAAGTGTGAGCAGACACGCCAATCTATAAATGCGGAGACGAGAGTAGCATTACAAGCACTGGGAGACCCATCAAGGGCACCAGTGGGTGAAAGGAGGCGGCAGCCAGGAACCTAACAGGGTACAGGCTAGACCGGTGACGCAGCTGACTAGAAACTGTCACTGAGTCACTCAAGGATGACACAGTCTAAGGGAAGCTGTCACTACGGAAGCTGGCACAGGACTGGGAGAGCCGATAGTTCTAAGGAAGTACAGAAGTAGTCACCAAGTCATAAAACGCGTGAGAGCACCGCAATTCATGCTGACAGGACGTAAACCTGGACGTAAACCTAGAACCCCTATATGTTAGAACCAGACCCCCTCGGCAGGCTCTCGCTACCCATGGCAGGGGCGGTAAACAACACCGCCCAAAATTCGGACTCAAGAAACCACCTTCCGTCTTCCGGCAGCGCGGGCTCGAACTCCTGTCACCTCATAGCCAAAAAGAAAGAAAGATTACAAGGGGCTCATGCCCTAGCAGTGGAACAACACCGCCCCTAAAGTCGGACTCGAGAAACCACCCGCCGTCTTCCGGCAGCAGGGCTCGAACTCCGGTCGCCGAAGCCTTAACGACGATCATAGCCAAGGAGAAGGAGAGGATATAGTTTATCATACGGTACTCAGTATCTCAGCTTAACGACGATTGAGAGAGGATATAACGACGATCGAGAGAGAGGTTTCGTTACATAAACTCAGCAAATCACTTCCGAGACTGGACAGCAGCACAGCCTGCCGACCATCCAATTTTTATAACACGGAAGCACGAGGGTTTTGAAGGCACCCCCCACAAACCTGAAAACAAACTAGGTCAAGTCCCAAAAAAGGAAACAAACTAGAGGCGTAAAGGAGAGCGGTAAGGGGAGGGATTGCAAAAAGTAAGCAATCCAGAACACCAAGCCCACCAACCACAAGAGAGGAAGGCCAAACTAAAAGAACTAAATACCACCCAAGGGCATGCGCTATGAGCACCTTAATATGCAGCGATAATGCCCTCAAAGGAAGAAAGCACAAGACAACTCGACACGACCAACTTGCAGAAAAGGACCGGAGTGTCAAGGATGATAACCATAGACACCCCATGAAGGAAAAGGGGAGGCCAGCCGAAAACAGAGAGGCCAGAAACCAACCTAGCAAGACTCAGAAAGCAAGCACACATGTCAGGGGCAAGAGAATGAGAGAGAGAGAGAGAGGAGAGAGAGAGAGAGAGAGAGGAGAGAGAGAGAGAGAGAGAGAGAGAGAGAGAGAGAGAGAGAGAGAGAGAGAGAGAGAGAGAGAGAGGCAGGGAATCCAGAGCACCAAGCCCAACAAACACAAGAGAAGAGGGCTGAGCCAAAAGAGCAAAAGACCAATCAAGGGCACGCGCTATGAGCACCTTAATATGCAGCGATAATGCCCCTAACAGAAAAAAGCGCTAATCAACCCCGCACCACCTTCTTGCAAATAAGGACAAGAGTGCCTAGGAGAACAACCAAACACACCCCAAGGAGTAAAGGGAGAATCCAAACTACACGCAGAGAGTCCACAAAACCAAGCCAACAAGACGCCGCATGCACGCACAAACATCTAAGATAAAGGAACCCACCCCCATTGACAGGGCAGACCTGTTGGCTATATGCAGCCAACACACAGCCTTGCTAGAAAGGCTTTACAAACTTTAGTATCCACAGCGCTGCAATGTCCACCAAAGGATATCGTCACCGGCCAGGTCCAAAGGCAGCCATCCAGAAATCCTTAGGTAATCACTCCAGCCAGATATCCGGTATTGGGCTCCTCCTCCCAGATATCAAGTAGTACAGCCCGTAGGCCTGGTCGCCCGCCCAAAGACGACCAGCTAAATATCCAGAAGGGGCCAAAGGGCATGGCCCGGCAAACAACAGTCCAAGGGGAAACAAAGAGAAACTCTGGATCCACGAGAAAACACGTAGAATCTCGAGAACCAAAGGTAGATAGAGCACTGCCTAGCAGAAGTGCCAAATCCTCAGAAACCAGGAAGCAAGAGTCCCATCGAGGTGGCAAGACCAACAACAGAGCATAGCTGGACTTGAGAAAAGGAGGGAGGAAAAGGAGAGAGGACAGAACGTACCCATGCAGTCCTCCAGCAAGGAGAAACCGTAGAGCGAGGGACGAGCTCCACGGCCCTCGCCCCCTACGGACGCGAGGGCCTCCAGGAATTGGCGCGGGGCCAATCCGGAGTTAAGGGGCAGACAGAAATCGGAGATGCTCAAAGAGGAGGCAGAGGAGCTCGACCGAAGAATAAAGCTCCTCCAGGAGTACTGCTTGGCTCTGTACCTCTTCGGCAGCCTCCAGGAATTGGCGCGAGGCCTATCCGGAGTAAAGGGGCAGACAGAGAATAGAAAGATTACAAGCCTCTGATTACAAGGGGCTCGTGTCCTAGCAGTGAAACAACACCGCCCTAAAGTCGGACTCGAGAAACCACCCGCCGTCTTCCGGCAGCGGGGCTCGATATCATAGCCAGAGAATAGAGAGGATATAGTTAGAGAATCATAGCCAGCCTCGGGAAATCTGCGTCGCCGAAACAGGTCCAGTGGGTCGCGGCAGACTACTAAACCTTCTGGGTCGCGGTGTCATCGACGACGTGGCCGAGCGGTCTAAGGCGCTGGTTTTAGGCACCAGTTCGTAAGAGCGTGGGTTCAAATCCCATCGTCGTCAGGGCGTTGTACTCGTACTCCCTTACACTTTTTTGAAAGATTGCAGGAACCCAAGAAGAAAATTGATTGACCCAGGAGGGGAGACTGGTATTCATGGCCAGTTTCGGAATCTGACTAGAAGATTGAGTTGAGGAAAAGGCCCAGTATTCGAAGTCCTTTTTTATAAATTAAAGAAGAGTCCACGTTTGCTCTGGAAGAAGTATAAGGGGTAAAGGGGATAGTACGAAATGTCATCGTATGGATATGGTGAAATGGGATAAATACTCCGGATGCACCGTCCTACCCAGTGAGCATTTCCATATAGAGGTAACTGATGCCCCAACGATCATTCCGTTACTTGTCCAATCTACATTACATTACATTACATTACATTACATTACATGTTAAAGTCTACTTGACACCGCGAGGGTGTATGAGACTCTGTGCTTTAAACAAAAAGAAAAAGCACCCACAAAGCAAAAAACCCCATTACATCAGGGGTGTGTCGAGGACAAACAAACCAAACTCCCAACCACCGTTTTGGTGGCGTAGGTATTAAACCCCTTAGAGCAGGACCCAGATCTCAACCACTTACAGTGGCGGAGGTAAGAAGCTAACAAATGAGAAGTCTCAAGAAGAAAAAAAAGGGATAATAAATTACGGTGCCACTAAGCAGTCCAGGGCTTCCTGTCTTGCTCTTCTACAAGTAGAAAGATAGTCGGCTAGGTTGCTCCAAAAAGACTTAGGGCCATTTCCATTCATAAAGGTTCTGAATGTGGAATCGCAGAATTCCACATTCCATACGGTTAAGTCGGTATCCTCATGGACATGCCTATAAATATCTGTAAACAGATTCTGGTAGCGGAGGCGAATATCATTATAAAAAGGGCACTCAAACATATGCATTTCATCCTCAGTTTTTTGGAACCCACACATTTGACAGTGTCTCATTGAGCGAGGGATGTGTGCTCTATCCACCACCCTCATTCTTTCTGTGTTCAGCCAATCTAAAACAATAAAGACCAGCTCTAGATTTCCAGGAGGGGCTAATCGAAAGATACACTTAATGTCTTGATGACTTGGTCCCCAACAAAATCGTAGGCATGATGCAGACAGAGGAGGAACTGAGTTAGAGTGATAACGTACAACAGATTTTTTCTCCTAGCATTGCGCTCTCCTCTTTTGGCTACCTCTGCGCTCTCTGCAGATTTTTCAAGGCGGTTGCGCTTTAGGGGCAAGCAAAAATGGCAGTTGCGCTTTTGAGGCAACCCAAATTGACCCAATGTGGTACCCTGATACCGTGTACATATAATTTTGATTCTACCTTTTTGATCAGTTATTATTCCCTGAGAAGGACGAGGGAGTCCACCTTAGTCTAGATGGTATTCCGCCTTGTATGCTCTCTGGGTTCTCACGTGGGGGCATTGGACTGGAAAACGGTGAGCAGCCCAGAGTTGGCTGAAAACCCACGCAACAATCCAATCCAATCCAATTAGACTAGATTGGACGTGCCCACGTGAGTATGGGGGCGACTCTTTGGATACCAACACCCCAGGTTATCTTGCCAAAGATAACTGAAGGTGTGGGTTTCTCAACTGATCGCTAGGTGATGTTGGTTACAATTACATTACATTACATTACATTACATTACATTACATTACATTACATTACATTACATTACATTACATTACATTACATTACATTACATTACATTACATTACATGTTAAAGTCTACTTGACACCGCGAGGGTGTATGAGACTCTGTGCTTTAAACAAAAAGAAAAAGCACCCACAAAGCAAAAAACCCCATTACATCAGGGGTGTGTCGAGGACAAAACAAACCAAACTCCCAACCACCGTTTGGTGGCGTAGGTATTAAACCCCTTAGAGCCGGACCCAGATCTCAACCACTTACAGTGGCGGAGGTAAGAAGCTAACAAATGAGAAGTCACAAGAAGAAGAAAAAAAGGGATGATAAATTACGGTGCCACTAAGCAGTCCAGGGCTTCCTGTCTTGCTCTTCTACAAGTAGAAAGATAGTCGGCTAGGTTGCTCCAAAAAGACTTAGTGCCATTTCCATTCATAAAGGTTCTGAATGTGGAATCGCAGAATTCCACATTCCATACGGTTAAGTTGGTATCCTCATGGACATGCCTATAAATATCTGTAAACAGCTTCTGGTAGCGGAGGCGAATATCATTATAAAAAGGGCACTCAAACATATGCATTTCATCCTCAGTTTTTTGGAACCCACACATTTGACAGTGTCTCATTGAGCGACACTGACAATAGAGAGTAAACCCATTCAATTTATAGCAAATGAGAGAGACAGATTCCAAATGCCAGCTCTCTATCAACCAATGCATGCTGATACAAGCTAGATGCCTGTCAATTTCAACACTGTCAGATGCTTTATTTGATCACTCGTAGTGATCAAACCAGGCCAGACCCACGGACGTAACGCTGGCCCACGGCTTGGGCCATGAGCGCCCCAGCGTAGCTAATTCCACGAGGCACACCAATGGTCGGCATGAAAAAGTCAGGGTTAATTAACATTCTCTTATTAGTCACTGACAAATAAATCATGCTCGACTCCTAATTTCAAAAACAAACCTTTCCTCTTCTCAGAGTAAAAAAGGGAATTCCATCACAAAGTTCATTTCATCCTCTGCTACTCGCCAATCCTCAACCACCATATCACAGCATCTACAAATTTTATTTGAGTGGGATAGACACTGACCGACTAGGATCTACTATCTTGTCCATTAACTTGTCTCGTCCAGTTTGCATAGGTAATATATTTACTATTATTTACTTGTTGTTCATTTAACCATTTATGATTTAACTCAGGGTGCCGCAACCAATCAATATCTGTTCAACTGGTGCTAGCGCAAATAGTGGTGCTAGTGCTGGTGGTTCTATTGCTGCCATTCTTAAACTAGCATCCCCAGTTCCTACTATGTCAATCTTGACCACATAGGTCTGGTCCTCACTGACAGCAACAGTATTAGAGAAGTGTTTTATGATACCCAATCTCTGAATACATCTGTATACACCATGTGCCCAACAGTGTTTGTTGCTATAGTAAAAGGCTCCTTCATCACCACCCAAGAGGCTTACTGGCGGCCATTAACATAAGGTAATGATAACGCCTGGTGGGGCGTGGTGTTAAGGGAGCCCGTCGTACGCGGGTGGGGAGCGGTCTCCTACCTCAACTGGACAAGCTACCATCGCGGTTGACGACGACCTGCAACGCGAGTAGCGATCGAAGGGGGAGTCGAACCCCCAACTCTTCATTCTTAGGCGATCTGGTCTACTGGTACTGGCGGACATTAACATGCTATGCTAATCATTGTCACCCCCCCCTGTCAGCAGGACAGGTCATCTCACTTTTTAGGCCTCGGCAACTCTCAGCCCTTCTACAATATGCTCTTAATTCGCTAGTTTCTCTATGCCTTGGTAGTTCGCATTTCTTGTTGTCAAGCCTTTTTTTTGCTCTTTCGTACGCTTTTTTGGAGGTCACCTCCTGGACCAGGTTCTGTGGGGTATGTTGCCCAAACCCTCACTGTTATAAAACTGTCCAGCTGCCTCGGCGCTGTTCAGTCTCGGCATTGATTTTTGCTGAGTATGTAACTATATCCTCTCTCTCACAGGTCGAGGACCAGAGCTTGAACGAATACAAAAGCCTAATAGTTGCCAAAGAGGCGGCTATCTACTTGGTGTCTTTTTTTAACAAAGCAGCTGTAGGGTTGCTACTGGTGGTGGTCAGGTGGCTTGGCTGCGTTGTCCAGCCCTCGCCCAAGTACAGCACCTGCAAGTTAGCTGGCTCCTCACTATCCATGTGTATAAGTGTATGACGCATCTATACACAACTCCTAATCGTTATCAGCCCCCCCTTGTCAGCAAGACAGGTCGAGGGTCAGTCAGACTGATGCTGGTGGTGGTGGTCGGCCGGGCTGGCTGTGTTGTACAGGCCTCCCTCAAGTTCAGCACCTGTAAGCTAGCTGTCTCCTCACTATCCTTGTCTGTGAAGGATCTATAAACACCTCCTAATCGTTATCAGCCCCCCCTTGTCAGCAAGACAGGTCGAGGGTCAGTCAGACTGCTGCTGCTGCTGAGTGGTTGGGGTGGCTGCGTTGTACGGCCCTTTCCAAAGTCCAGCACCTGTAAGCTAGCTGGCTCCTCACTGTCCTTGTCTATGACTCTATCTATGACACATCTTTAAACACCTCCTAATCGTTATCAGGCCCCCCTTATAAGCACGACACAGAGGGATGATAAGGTTTTATTTCCTTGTTGATTTTCTAACCTTCTGGGATTTATCTCAACAAGTTCTATGCAGCGTCGCATGAGACGCTAACAATTGGCGGAGGGTGATCGCAACGGAGCGACAGGAGGCAACGGAAGCGAGTTAGTTACGAGACCGTTGGATGACGTGTCAGGCTTCGTCTCAGTCAGGCGGATGGATGGTGGGTCGGTCAAACAGACAAATGGGTAACCCTGGGGGCTTCCGCCCCCCAGAAGTGGGCGGGGAATCTGGCAAAAAGGCTATGACCAATCAAAATATGCTATACTTAATATAGCATCCTCAATGATTCCTTTTGTCAAGTTTGACCACAAATATTTGGTCAGCACTGACAGCAACAATATTTGGTCAGCACTGACAGCAACAATATTTGGTCAGCACTGACAGCAATTGAAATTGAAATTGAAATTGAAAAATTGAAACTGACAGCAACAATAGTAGATAAGCGTCTTTATAACACCCAATCTCTGAATACGTCTGAGAGCACCATGTGCCCAACCATGCGTGTGGCTATATTCAGTAGCCATGAGAACATTCCCAATGAGGGCTCTCTTCTCCACATTACATCATCATCTCTACAATCAACTTTTATTTATTCCAGAAACGAGTAAACTGTCTTAAGCTTCTCTGTTCAATGTGTTAGTATGGGCGGAGCCACACCTTGCCAGATGGGTGGTGATCAAAGTAGGGCCGTTACTAGTTGGTTGCGTGGAACATACACAAACGGTAATCAGACATGTGCCTCACTTTGGTTGTAACACCAGTACACCACACAGAGGGCAAGCATACATGTACCTCACTTCGATTGAAGCAAAGCACGCATGCCTGCCTCTGTCGGTCAAACCAAGCAGCTATGTTTGGCATTGAACAACAGCCAAGAATGGAAGAATACCACAACATAAAATGTAAGAATAAAGAAGAAGAAATGGAAGAACGGAGGATTGAGGAATGGAAGAATGGAAGATGAAGGAATGGAATAATGGAATAATGGAATAATGAGGGAATGGAAGAATGAAGAAATTGAAGAATGCAATGACCAGGGCATGTTTGGAAGAGATCAGAATTTCTCGTCGGTATCGAGATGTATACATGGTTCTCTATCCATAATGATGATGCGGAACAAACTTGTTTTCTTGCCAGAACATATGGAGTGTCAGATCACTTCCATACATAGCTTGGCCATCTCATTCTTAAGAATCAACCTCAGATTGATGAATCATGATCAAGGCTGTAGCAAGATAGCCTGCTACTAGTCTATAGATCGTGTTGTCAGGGATGTTGTGCCAAGTGTCTGTGCAGTCTGGTCATGGGGTCCAATGTGGCCCTCCTTGCGGTCCAGGAAAGCAAAACGGACATAGCTCATGTCTATTTCCCATTCGCATAAATACTCTTCTAATCGGAATTAAATATCAGAGTGTATGGACAGACCATAAGCGTGGAGCCACTGCTTCATTTTTGGGCTACTCGTGGCAGCTTCCTGCCAGCTCCAATAGCTAGCCACTGGGTCAAACCCAATGCTTGAAGGTGCATTGGGATGCTTGTCACATCAGCTTTCAGATTTACTTGCTAGCTTCAGATTAGGCCCTAAAACAGAGACAGGGAGCTGCCTAGAAGCTGCTGCATTGAGCAAAACAATGAAACAGTGAGTGTGGAGCCTCTTTGGCTCCAAGCTATTTAGACCAACATTGATACGACCAACATCAACGCCTTGCACAGTACGCGCAGCAGTCGGCGGCAGCTGGGCGTACAGGTAGCAACATGTGGCTCAGCGACAGAAGCAGCAGCACCCCTTTCATTCAAAACCTCCAACAACAGGCTCCGTAGCAGGGGCAGTGACGGGTTGAACAGCAAAGACGGGCTGTGTGTGATCAAAAACACAGGTCTCTACGACGTCGAAAGAGAATACATAGGGGCTGTCACCTGCCCAGTGCCGGAAGGTTAAGGGCTCTGTTGTAGCAACCACAGGCTCTCCGGTGGAAGCCATTGGGTGCATGATGGCAACAGGAGGGAGCTCCACGCTCAAAACAGCATGACGTACAGGAGCAGGAACAAGGGCATATAATCGCAACCTGGGCACTCCCTGGTGTGTGGAACCTTGCCGTGAAAGATGAGCCCTCTACACACCTCCAGCAGCAACCTTAGTAGCAGGGGCAGTGACAGGTTGAACAGCAAACACGGGCTGTGTGTCATCAGAAACACAGGTCTCTGCGACGTCAAAAGAGAATACATAGGGGCTGTCACCTGCCCAGTTCCGGAATGTTAAGGGCTATGTGGTAGCCAACACAGGCTCTCCGGTTGCAGCGATCGGGTGCTTGACAGCAACAGCAGGGAGCTCCATGTTGACAGCAGCAAGACGTGCACGGGCAGCAACAACAAGAGCATATAATCGCAACTTGGGCACTTGAAACCTGGGCGCTCGCTGGGAGGTGGAACTTGACCGTGCAGCAGCAGCCCTCTCCACACCTCCAACAACAAGCTCCATAGCAGGGGCAGTGACGGGTTGAACAGCAGCCACCACAGGCTCTGCGTTAGATACAACAGTATCTCTTGCAACTGCAATGGCAGGCTCCTCACTAGGCACTGGCTCGTATGTGGAAGCTGGCTGTACAGCAGCTGCTCTCTGAGTGAGGAAGGAGTCCATGGCCTTGGCCCTGTCAATCTCCGCTTGCTTCATCAGCCACAGCCACCGCACCATATGGGGCACCTGGGTTGCCTCGCATGATCATCTGACTGGAAATGATCAGCTTCAAATCCAAGAGCAGGGTCTCAAGGCTGGGTCGATCTCTGGGTGAGGGTCGCATGGCACGATCGGCCATGGCATGAAGGTCCTCTAATATTTCCGCAGATTGTGTGGAGGCACTCAGTTGTGAGAGGCAGAACTTGACGGTTTTGCCAAAACCAAAGACGTCACGGAAGAAGCTGCCAGGCTCGTTGTTGGTGTAGGCATCAGTGCCCAGCGCACTGCAGGAACAGGTGGATCGGTAGGTAGGGAAGGAGTCAGTTTTGTGTTGTTGCTGTTGCTGTTGGTGAATATGTGGTGAGTATTGTTCGCAGTGCTGAATGCTGATGTTGGTGGTGATGACGGTGTTGTGGTGTGATGCTCGGTGTCGGCCCTGGTGGCAGTGCTGTTTGTGCTTGCTGTTTGAATGAAGGGGGCTGTGATGTGGTGCATCTCAAGAGCTCTACCCCTAAGGCAAATGGTATCAGGAGATTAGGCCAGATGTTCGCTTCACCCTAGCAAAGATAACCACACATAACTACCCAGACAATAGTTGGTGCAATGGGGAATAAAAAACTTAGGGATAAGGAAATTTGTCACACAACTCACTCGGAACCCCTGACACACCCGCTCACCCAGGCCCTCTTCAACACTTCTCTTCACTCACCCAGGGAGGACAGCATCTGGCGAGTCCACGCCCTTTGCCACACCAAAGTCACATATCTGTACCAACAGGTTGCCCATAGCACCCTTTTTCCCATCGGCAACCTTGGAGACGAGTACATTGTTGGGGTTCAAGTCGTTATGAACGATTTTGAAGCGCAGCAGCGTCTTCATGCCTCTCACCATCCCATAGAGCAGCTTGGTAAGGACTGCAAGGTCCATAGTGGGCCCGTTTCTCTTCACAAAGCTGGCCAGGCTTTGATGGCACGAGGATAAGGGATGAATTCAGTATATCGCCTTATACCGTACGATATATCACGATATATCGTACGGTAATAGGCCACGATATTACCGTGTTTTCTATCTCCCTCAGTATTGGCTCATTTGACTTGATTTTAAGTGTATGGACGTGTAAACGGTATTTCCTGTTATATCCCCTTGGTCTTACACTGATTTTCCCAAAGAAAGGTCTAAACTTATCGTACGGTATCGATACCGTACGATATATCACAATATATCGTACGGTAATTGAAAATACCGTACAATATTGACAGCCCTACGCATAGGTCTGTCCCCCATAGGGGGCCGACCAACTGGAAGATGGAAACGTCCAATTGTTCCTTGGAAGGATCGAGTGTGGCACTTATGTGATTCTGGAACCGTTCAAGATGAACACCATCTGGTCTTTTAAAGCACTGACGACGCCTTACTGAATTAGAGAAGAAAGTATCAGAACAAGATTTCCCAATCTGAGAGTAAAATGATTCATCTATATTACCTGATGTGCAATCCAGAAGTAGGTCGTGCGGAGATTCCTCTATTCATCCATGAATGTATGAAGATATTGGATCAAGTTTTTGTATAGGTATGATCCTGGTATATATGATTAGTTTTTTGTACTGTCTTTTATCGTTCAGAAGAAGAAGAAGAAAAATGTAAAAGTGATTTGTTCGCGTTTACATTTTCCTTGTAATAATTGTTTTTACTGCCGAAGACGGCGAGCAGCCAACTTGCTGGCTGAAGCTAAGTAACCAAGTTCAAGTTCCAGTCATCCAGAGTGGAGCCATGTTACCAAGTTGAAGGTACACCGCCCATAGACAGTCAGCAGCTTAAATGCTGATATAATGAGATAAACTAAAGCCAAGCCAAGCCTCGCTCCCTACGATTTGAACTCCTGCGTAGGGGTTCGAATCTGCAGAAATAGCAGGAAAAACACGAGGCAAAACCATGTTTCCATGCTTTGGGGCTGGAAAATAAGACTTTATTACAGATGCTACTTGTAGCATAAGTGCTACTATAAGCACCCAGTTTTTCTTAGGGTGCTAAATTAAAGTTGTTTTAAGCGTTGTATCGCTATGAGCGATAAAAACCCATCGCAATCGAGATAGGCATAGGGATGAACGCAAGTTAAGCAATGCACCTAGATCTAGCCCTAGAGTCCCAACTGGCCTGGAACTCCTCGATTTTTTGCCAGGCTCTAAAATAGCATGTTACAGCCTTTTGGGTTTGCTATTGGGGGTAACAAATGCTGCTGGTATCTAGATGATGAATGTGAGAGGTTGCTGGACAGTTGGAGTGGTCTGATTGGTGGGCTGGATCTGGTTTACGAATGTGTGAGGTTGGAGATTCGGACAGCAACCTGGAGGGGAAGAGGGAGGGGGGGGGGGGGGGGGGGGGGGGGGGGTAACAAATGCTGCTGGTATCACCCCGAAGGCTACTAGAAGCACCACCGCACTGTAAGGACTAGGAGTTCAGGACTCTGCATCCTCTGTCGCAGACGCAACGTGAGGAGGTCCGTCGACCAGAAGGACAGGTCCATTGCGTCGCAGGACGCAGGCTATACAATTGGTTATGTCTCAGGCAGCAGAGCTGGGGTTCCTCCTGAAGCACCCTGTTCAGGACGCCAGTTCCGTTCCTTCAACAAATCCCTAATAGAAAAGACATGCGTAACTCTGCATTGTACAAGTATAAAATATACAAAATATCATCCCAGTTGATCTGGAGTGTTCAATGTTGGGCAGTCCCATTAGCCTTTTTGTCTACCCAATGCTAGGGGGCTGGAAAACTCGTGCACCACCCTGCATTTCACATGTACAAAATGGTCAAAACACCATTTCCAATTATCTTGTTTGTTCAGGGTTGGGTAGTACCTTTAGACTTAATTATATTTATTTGTAGCCTATTTGGACTCATAAATGCAGAAAACATATTAACATATCATCCTCCAAACCGAAGTGTGCCTGCATTTCTGCAGGAGTGGCAACTCCATTCGAACCGAATCCTCGGTGTCTCTGATTTGTTTCGGGAGACCCACCTCCTAGGGTGAATAACTTCCACAACTTTAAGAAAAACGTCTTAAGCTTTGGCATCTGCCATTTGATTATAACCTGAAGGATCTTAGTACACTGATGAATTGCATAATAATACACAGTATTTCAATATTAGCATGGCATAAAAGACCAACATTATTTGAGTCATTGGATTCTGCGGGTAAGAGTGGCCTGTCAGCCCCATCTAGCACTTGTAGCAGTCATGCTCGATGCACATGGCGCAGACATGGCTCTTGCACCAACCCAAGGACTGCCCAGTGCCGAGATTGAAGATGCTTAGATGCCAAACTCGGATTGTAAGGCAGCGTAAGACTACATGCGATTGGCGGACCAGCATCATTAAACAATTTGACTCTGCGAGTTGAAGTGGTTCTTCAGCCCCATCCAGCATTTGTAGCAGTCACACTGAATGCACATGGCGCAGACATGGCTCTTGCACCAACCAAAGGACCCTGCTGATTGAAGGTGCCAAACTAAAAAAAATGTTGGGCGTCCCCCAGGAGTACGACAGACCAACATGATTTGAATTATTGGGATCTGCGGGTGGGTTCGAAGTGGCTCTTCAGCCACATCCAGCACTCGTAGTAGTCACACTGAATGCACATGGCACAGACATGGATCTTGCACCAACCCTATGGCTGCATGGCTTGAGGGTGACGGAATCAGACAGACGCAAGGCATCCCAAGAGTATGCCAGACCAACGTGATTTGAATTATTGGAATCTGCGGGTGGGGTCGAAGTGGCTCTTCAGCCCCATCCAGCACTTATAGTAGTCTCGGTCCAGACATGGCACTGACATAGCTCCCGCAGTAACCCTAGGAGTGAAATGAGTCTCAAACTGCGGGTAACGAGATAAGGCATTTATTTTAGTAAAAAAAAGTTTGGCAGTGCGAATCTGAACTTTGTCTATTAAACTTTACTTTATAATTGCTGCACCCCCCTTTCAGATAGATAATGTATTTTAATAGTTTTGTTCCGTTTCAGAAAGGGGGTCTTCTGGTAGCGATCAGGGATTTGGTGTCTTGGGCTCCTGGGAGCAATTCTGGTAAGCTGCATAAAGGCGTGTCATTTTGCAGACGTAGGGGTTTAGAGTTACTCTCTGGATGCATGGCCTTCTAAAAGGTTTCCATGTCAGATCCGTGGGGGGTCATACATGTGTGTAGGCTGGCCCCACCTGTGTGCACGCGTGCAGACCCCTATTCCCCTCCCATCCCTCCCATCCGTCCCATTCCATCCCATCTTTTCCCTCCCCTTCCCATCAGACCACATCCCATACCCCATTTAATCCCGCCCCTCCCCTCCCATCCCTTCCCTTCCCATCCCGTCCCATCCCATCAGACCACAGCGCATACCCCATTTAATCCCGCCCCTCCCCTCCCCTACCGTCCCGTCCCATCATACCACATCCCATACCCCATCCAATCCCTCCCCTCCCATCCCTTCCCATCCCAACAGACCACATCCCATACCCCATTTAATACGCCCCTCTCCTCCCCTCCCATCCCCATCCCATCAGACCACATCCCATCTCGTCCCTCCCCATCCCATCAGACCACAGCCCATCTCGTCCCTCCCCATCACGTCCCCATCCCATCAGGCCACAACCCATCTCGTCCCTCCCCATCACATCCCCATCCCATCAGGCCACAGCCCATCTCGTCCCTCCCCGTCCCATCCCCGTCCCATCAGACCCCATCCCATACCCCATCCAATCCCTCCCCTCCCCTCCCCATCCCATCAGGCCACAGCCCATCTCGTCCCTCCCCATCACATCCCCATCACATCAGGCCACAACCCATCTCGTCCCTCCCCATCCCATCCCTATCCCATCAAGCCACAGCCCATCTCGTCCCTCCCCATCCCATCCCCATCCCATCAGACCACAGCCCATCTCGTCCCTCCCCATCCCATCCTCATCCCATCAGGCCACAGCCCATCTCGTCCCTCCCCGTCCCATCCCCGTCCCATCAGACCCCATCCAATCCCTCCCTCCCCTCCCATCCCCATCCCATCAGGCCACAGCCCATCTCGTCCCTCCCCATCCCATCCCCATCCCATCAGGCCACAGCCCATCTCGTCCCTCCCCATCCCCTCCCCATCCCATCAGGCCACAACCCATCTCGTTCCTCCCCATCCCATCCCCATCCCATCAGACCACAGCCCATACCCCATTTAATCCCGTCCCTCCCCATCCCATACAATCCCCATCCCATCCCATCAGATCCCATCCCATCCCATACCTCATCCCACTCCGTCCCTCCCCATCACATCAAACCACATCCCCTACCCCATCCCATTCCGTCCCTCCCCATCCCATCAAACCACATCCCATTCCATCAGACCCTATCCCTCCTCATTCCATCCCCATCCCATCCCCTCCCTCCCCATCCCCTCCCTCTCCATCCCATCCCAATCCTTCCCATCGCATCGGACCACATCCCATACCCCACCCCAGCACTCCCCAGCACTCCCACAAGGCTGCTCATCATGAACGCCAGCGTATCATTTTGAATCACCATGAATGCCATTGTGTCATTTTGACTCACCATGAATGCCAGCGTGTCATTTGGCAGATGTTGGGGTCTAGAGTGACTCTCTTGATGCAAGGCCTTCTCAAAAGTGTCCGTGTCAGGTCCGTAGGGGGTCATGCATGTGTGTAGGCTAGCCCCACCTGTGTACACATGTACAGACCCACATACCCATCCCATCCCAACTCTGCACATCACTCCCCCCCCACCACCACCGCCGCCCCCCCCGCCCTGCCCCACCTGACGTAAAGTCCTCCACACCCCATCCCATCCCATCACTCCCCCCCACCACCACCACCGCCGCCCCCCCACCCTGCCCCCCACCCCACCCCACCTGACGTAAAAGTCCTCCACACCCCCATCCCATCCCATCACTCCCTCAAGGCTGCTCACCATGAATGCCAGCATGTCATTTTGACTCACCATAAATGCCAGCGTGTCATTTGGCAGGTGTTGGGGTTTAGAGTCACTCTCTGGATGCACGGCCTTCTCAAAAGTGTCCGTGTCAGGTCCGTGGGGGGTCATACAAGAGTGTAGGCTTGCACCACCTGTGTACACACATGGCGACATGGACAATGTTTTTTAAAGTCCGATTAATCGTGCACGCCCGATTATAAATGTTTATTTCCGTTTTGATCCATCGGGCTCCCAGGTGTGGGCAATGTTTCGGATTTCAGATCTCTGGGTGGAGCATCGGGCTTGCCATATACTTAATGATTACATCTGCCAGATGCTTGGCTGGAGCACCACCTGTGTACACACATGGTGACATGGATAATGAAGGTTAGAGCCGGTTAGAGCATACAATTTATGGGTGTTTACATCTTGTCCAAGTTGTTGGTACCAGCACTGTGGTCGATCATGCATGAGTGTAGGCTAGCCCCACCTGTGTACACACATGGTGACATGGATAATGAAGGTTAGAGCTGGTTAGCGTATACAATATATGGGTGTTTACATCTTGTCCAAGTTGTTGGTATCAGCACTGTGAGCGTCATGAAGGAATGTAGCCTAGCCCGGCCTGTGTGTACACACATGGTGATATAGAAAGTGGAGACAACTAGAGTAGAGTGGAATCTGGATGGCTGGGTGGGTAGGTGGGTAGGTAGGTGGCTGGGTAGGTGGCTGGTAGCTATCTGGATGGCTGGGTGTGCAGGTCTGTATAGCCTTTTTGTCTAAACATGAACAGAAACACCCCTTCCTTCCTCCCTCCCTCCCTCCCTCTCTCTCTCTCTCCCTCTGTAACCACATTATTGGCAATATTTTGTAGAATTCAATGATCACTGTAGCACAGACTCAGGGCCCCCATCTGTAAAACGATTGTTTGGGGTTCAGATTATCAATGCTTTTTCTTTTTAGACCTTCCTATCACGGTCAGGCGAGTCCCTTTAGCCTATTTTGTCTATCCCTGGACTGTAACATACATACATACATACATACATACATACATACATACAAACATAATAATTATACAAAACAATCACATTAATGGCCATTGGCATGGGCACCACCAGGCAGGAATCCGTCCTTCTTGGCTTCGTACACCCCTCGAATAAGACCTGCAGCAGGCATGCAAATTTTAAATCAGAAATTCATACGCTTTGCCACAAGGCGTGAGGTTGAAGGGAAAAATTGAAAATTGAAACTTCATACGCTTTGCCATGGGGCGTGGGGTTGAAGGAACCTTCCCGTTTGCTTGCAATGGGGAATGGTTACTATGATGGGTTTGGGTTTTGCAGAAGGCTACTGCGCCCGAGCTTGGACTACCATGCAACAGCACGGAGGGAAGTTCTCTACCTCTGCCAAGGCGGCAGGTCTGAAATTTGGGAACCTGGCAAGGGCTCGAACCACAGACCTGTCAGGTTGATGTATTATAATGAAAAACCCAGCCTGAGCCGGATCATTATGTTGCAGTACTATGTGACAGTATTGATGCTGATGTACAGTCCTGTTGTATCCAGGGAACGGCAACGAATATTGATACGATGTCTGCAGCCTCTTCCCAATGCATCGAGAGACCTGTTCATGCGAATCGTGAAGAATAGCGAGTGCGTGACAGAGATGACTCAAGAGTAGGGAACAGCAACTAATATAAGTATTTAAAAAACCAATATTAACTAATTTGATTAAAGTGTCACAATAATAGTAGTTTTTCAAATAAATGTGAAATTCTGGTGAGACGGCTCGTCCGACTAATATTATACAATATTATATAATGTTGTTTATTCCCTAATTATATAACATAGCCGACCCCTAGTTGTATCTGATTTTTGTGCTGTTTCTGATGTTTGTGTCGTAGCTGATGTTGTGCTGTAGCTGATGAGAAGAGAACATGCAGGCATGGACAGAGATGAGGGAGGGGGGATGCTAGTACCCATAAAGCCAGTACCCATAAGCCAGATCTCCTATATCCTAAACCCTAAACCCTGAACCCCTAAACCCTAAACCCGAGGAGATCTGGCTTGTGGGTACTGGCTTTGTGGGTACTAGCTTCCCCCCACCAGGTATGAGCAGATATGGGCACACATGCAAACAGACGGGTGAAAACCTGTAGAGCGGAACAGGGATGCATTCGCACCCATGAATTCGTTCATCACGTTACGATGGTAGTAGGGAGGTCTGAAGGTGTGCTCCGTCATGTGCTTAACAGACGGGGCAAGGATGAGCGGAAATGGGCAGAAAATGGAAACATGTGCAAACAGACGGGTAACGACAGGTAGAACGTAACAGGCAGAAATGGGCAAGGATAGTCAGAAATTGTCAAAAATGGGCAAAGATAGAAACACGTGCAAACAGACGGGTAGCAACGGGTAGAACGTAACAGGCAGAAATGGGCAAAGATGAGGCACGCACCCATGAATTCGTTCATCACATTACGATGGTAGTAGGGAGGTCTGAAGGTGTGCTCTGCCACTGTCCACCGTGGAGGGAACAACACAAAGTCGGCGACGGCGACTCCTGTAGCCAAGGGTTGCATTACATGAATTCAATTGAACACATATGATAATTTATTTATTTTGAATTATGAATTCAATTTAACACATTTGATAATTATTTTTGAATTTTGAATTCAATTGTACACATTTGATACTTTTTTTTAAATTACGAATTCAATTTTACACATTTGATCATTTATTTATTTTGAATTATGAATTCAATCGTACACATTTGATACTTCATTTATTTTGAATTATGAATTCAATTGTACGCGTTTGATTATTTATTTATTTTGAGTTATGAATTCAATTCTACACATTTGATACTTCATTTATTTAGTATCCCTGTTTTACCTTGTGGCGCTCTGGGTTGCATTGAATTCAACACTTCATGAATTTAGTTGTACAGATTCAATACTTTTGCGCTCTGTTTCTCATTTTGATCTGTGTGTATGTTACAGTCCAGGGGGAGGACGAATAGGCTGAAGAGACTTGCCCAACCGTGACTTAGAAAGAAAAGCCTTCTACAACACCTTCTAGGCAGCTCCCAGAGCACTCTATCCATAGCTTTTCTTTTCAGCTACGAGCAACACCTTCTAGGCAGCTCCCTGAGCACTCTATCCATAGCTTTCCTTTTCAGCTACAAGCAGCATCTTCTAGGCAGCTCCCCCGACTGGATAGTCAGCTAATCCTGATGCAACCTAGTGCACATTGAAGCTAACACAACCAGCTTTCCTGTATTGTTTACATCTTGGGGCTTGGCCCAGTGGCTGTATCTGGGGGCTGCCTAGAAGCTGCTGCTCATAGCTGAAAATAAAATGTAAGCCTCGATCATCCTTTCAGAAGATATGCAATGTTGATTAAGAGAGAGAGGAGCTGCCTAGAAGCTGCTGCTCATAGCTGAAAACAAAATCGATGCCTCGATCACCCCCAGAAGACATACAACGTTAATTAAGAGAGAGAGAGAGAGGAGCTGCCTAGAAGCTGCTGCTCATAGCTGAAAATAAAATGTAAGCCTCGATCATCCTTTCATAAGATATACTATGTTGATTAAGAGAGAAAGGAGCTGCCTAGAAGCTGCTGCTCGTAGCTTAAAATAAAATATATGCCTCTATCATCCCTCCAAAAGATATACAATGTTAATTAAGAGAGAGAGGAGCTGCCTAGAAGCTGCTGCTCATAGCTGAAAAAACAAAAGCCTCTATCAGCCCTCCAGGAGTCATACAATCATGATTAAGAGAGGAGCTGCCTAGAAGCTGCTGCTTATAGCTAATAATAAATATATGCCTCTATGGGCCCTCCAGGAGACATACAGTGGATGTGTATATCAATAGGTGTATGTTACAGTCCAGGGGTAGGCCAAACTGGCCAAAGTCTAATATAATTAGGGGTCGGCTATGTTATATAATATTAGTGAATAAATAAATAGTATAATAATATTAAGTCGGATTGATCCCACCAGAATTTTGAATTTATTCGAAAAACTAATATTATCGTGACACCATAATATTATTAGTTAATATCAGTTGCCGTTCCCTAAATATAATAGGCTACAGGCCAAATAGGCTAAAGCCCTTCAGAAAACTTATAATATAGATTAAGAAAGGATAGTTGGAAGACCCCCAGAAGTTATGATGCTGGCTTGTCTTGGGTCTACACTGGCTTGCCCGTGAAAAATTGTAATAATTATACGGTAATAGAGCGGTTCTTAACGCCGGCTCACTAGAGGGCACTGTCAGCACCAACACCAACCATGACACAAACCATAACACGAATCAGAACACAAACAATAACACCCACACCAGCACGGATCTAACTACAATAGAGTGGGCCTTATCGGGTTCTATAGAGGGCACTGTGAGCGCGAACACCAACCATAACACCAGTAACCACCAACCATAAACACACAACCACACCAACACCAACCATAACACCAACACCAACCATAACACCAACACCAACACCAACCATAACACCAACACCAACCATACACCCAACACCACCATAACCACCAACACCAACACAAACCATAACACCCTTACCAACGCAGATCTAAAAACAAAAAGAGTGGGTCTTACCGTGTTCTCTAGAGTGCACTGTCAGCACCAACACTAACCATGACACCAACACCAACACCAACCATAACACCAACACAAACCATAACACCAACCATAACACCAACCATAACACCAACACAAACCATAACACCCTTACCAACGCAGATCTAAAAATAAAAAGAGTGGGTCTTACCGGGTTCTCTAGAGTGCACTGTCAGCACCATAGCACCAACCATGACACCAACCATAACACCCACACCAACAAGGATCTAACAACAATAGACTGTGTCTTACCGGGTTCTCTAGAGTGCACTGTCAGCACCATAGCACCAACCATGACACCAACCATAACACCCACACCAACAAGGATCTAACAACAATAGACTGTGTCTTACCGGGTTCTCTAGAGTGCACTGTCAGCACCATAGCACCAACCATGACACCAACCATAACACCCACACCAACAAGGATCTAACAACAATAGACTGTGTCTTACCGGGTTCTCTAGAGTGCACTGTCAGCACCATAGCACCAACCATGACACCAACCATAACACCCACACCAACAAGGATCTAACAACAATAGACTGTGTCTTACCGGGTTCTCTAGAGTGCACTGTCAGCACCATAGCACCAACCATAACACGAATCGTAACACCCACACCAACACGGATCTTACAACAATAGAGAGGGTCTCCCCAGGTTCACTTGAGTGCACTATCAGCACCAACACAAAGCATTGCACCACCCATAACACAACCCATAACACCCACACTAACACGGATCTAACAACAATAGACAGGGTCTTACCGGGTTCTCTAGAGTGCACTATCAGCACCAACACAAACCATTGTACCACCCATAACACAAACCATAACACCCACACTAACACGGATCTAACAACAATAGAGAGGGTCTTACCGGGTTCTCTAGAGGGCACTGTCAGCACCAACACCAACCATGACACCAACCATAACACCAACCATAACACCAACCATAACACCCACACCAACACGGATCTAACAACAATAGACTGTGTCTTACCGGGTTCTCTAGAGTGCACTGTCAGCACCATAGCACCAACCATGACACCAACCATAACACGAATCGTAACACCCACACCAACACGGATCTTACAACAATAGAGAGGGTCTCCCCAGGTTCACTAGAGTGCACTATCAGCACCAACACAAACCATTGCACCACCCATAACACAAGCCATAACACCCACACTAACACGGATATAACAACAATAGAGAGGGTCTTACCGGGTTCTCTAGAGTGCACTATCAGCACCAACACAAAACATTGCACCACACATAACACAAACCATAACACCCACACTAACACGGATATAACAACAATAGAGAGGGTCTTACCGGGTTCTCTAGAGTGCACTGTCAGCACCAACACCAACCATGACACCAACCATAACACCAACCATAACACCCACACCAACACGGATCTAACAACAATAGACTGTGTCTTACCGGGTTCACTAGGGTGCACTGTCAGCACCAATACCAACCATGGCATCAACCATGACACCAACCATAACATGAATCATAACACCCACACCAACCATAACACCAACCATAACACCCACACCAACACGGATCTAATAACAACAGACTGGGTCTTACTGGGTTCTCTAGGGGGCACTGTCAGCACCAACACCAACCATGACACCAACCACATGACCAACCATAACACCCACACCAACACGGATACGACTAATAACAACAGACTGGGTCTTACTGGGTTCTCTAGGGGGCACTGTCAGCACCAACACCAACCATGACACCAACCACATGACCAACCATAACACCCACACCAACACGGATCTAATAACAACAGACTGGGTCTTACTGGGTTCTCTAGGGGGCACTGTCAGCACCAACACCAACCATGACACCAACCACATGACCAACCATAACACCCACACCAACACGGATCTAATAACAACAGACTGGGTCTTACTGGGTTCTCTAGGGGGCACTGTCAGCACCAACACCAACCATGACACCAACCACATGACCAACCATAACACCCACACCAACACGGATCTAATAACAACAGACTGGGTCTTACTGGGTTCTCTAGGGAGCACTGTCAGCACCAACACCAACCAATGACACCAAACCACATGACCAACCATTAACAACCCACACCAACACGGATCTAATAACAACAACTGGGTCTTACCGGGTTTTCACTTAGAGGGCACTGTCAGCACCAACACCAACCATGGCACAAACCATAACACTAATCATAACACCAACCATAACACCCACACCAACAAGGATCTAGCAACAATAGACTGTGTCTTACCGGGTTCGCTAGAGGGCACTGTCAAAACTGTGAAGATGGATGGATCTGGGTGGTCAAACGAAACCGTGTTGACAGCACAAAACCTGTTTAGGTCGTATTTGTAGGGTACGTAGTTGCCTGCAAGCATGTGGGTGGGTGGTGTGGGTGTGTGTGGTGGTGTGTGTGTTGTGGGGGGGGGGGGGGGGGGGGGGGGGGGGGGGGCTGAGATTAAGGTGGTCAAATGAAAACTGAGTTTACAGGAAAAACTGTTTAGGTCATATTTTGTTGGGTACGTAGTTGCCTGCACATGTGTGGGGGTGGGTGGGTGGGTGGGTGGGTGGGTTGGTGGGTGGATTTAGGTGGTCAAATGAAACAGAGTTTACAGCACAGAATCTGTTTAGGTCGTACTTGTAGGGTACGTAGTTGCCTGCAAAACATGTGCAGGTGGGGTGGGTGGGCGGATTTAGGTGGGCAACGAAACTGAATTTACAAGAAAAACCTGTTTTGGATCAAATTTGTAGTTGCTTGCACATGTGTGGGTGGGGTGGGGTGGGTGGGGTGGGTGGATGGATCTGGGTGGTCAAACAAAACTGAGTTTACAGGAAAAGGCCTGTTTGGGTTGTATGTGTGGGGCATGTAGTTGCCTGTAAACATGTGGTGGGTGGGTGGGTGGATTTAGGTGGTCAAAAAAACTGAGTTTACAGAAAAAGCCTGTTTGGGTCGTATTTGTAGGGCATGTAGTTGCCTGCACATGTGTGAGTGTGTGTGTGTGTGTGTGTGTGTGTGTGTGTGTGGGGGGGGGGGGGGGGGGGGGGGGGGGGGGGGGGGGGGGGGCGGGGGGGGGGGGGATGGATTTTAGGTGGTCAAACGAAACCGAGTTTGACAGCACAAAAACCTGTTTAGGTCGAATTTGTAGTTGCCTGCACATGTGTGGGTGGGGTGGGTGGGGTGGGGTGGGTGGATCTGAGTGGTCAGGCGAAACTGAGTTTACAGGAAAAGGCCTGTTTGGGTCGTATTGGTTGGGTATGTAGTGGCCTGTAAACATGTGTGGGTGGGTAAAGGTGGACAAACAGTTTGCAGGACAAAGCCCCTGTTTAGGGTATTTGTTGGGTACGTACTTTGCATGGTACCAAGGACACAGGTAGTGAGGGTACACTTACTACACACTAGCAAATACCAAGGAGCGCATGCACACCTACAACACTAGCAAATACCAAGGGTGCACACTTACAACACCTACCATAAGGCCACACTACAAACACTAAGCAAATGGACCCCAAGGCCACCACACTACCACACGACACCGCCATGCCACACTACAAACTAGAGGCAGCCAATGCCACACTAACACTAGCAAATACCAAGGAAACCACATTAACACACATGACACTAACACGCAATGCAAATCAAACCAAGGTCACAATCCACACTACACACTAGCAAATACCAAAGGAAACACACGCAATGCCACACTACAACACACAAATACCAAGGAAAACAATGCCACACTACACACAGCACCCACATTAACACACAAATGCCACACTACAACACTAGCAAATACCAAGGAAACCACACTAACACACGCAATGCCACACTACAACACTAGCAATACAAGGAAACCACACTAACACACGCCAATGCCCACACTACACACTAGCAAATACCAAGGAAACCACATAACACACGCCATGCCCACCACAATACAACACTAGCAAATACCAAAGGCATGCCACACTACAACACTAGCAAATACCAAGGAAACCACACTAACACACGCAATGCCACACTACAACACTAGCAAATACCAAGGAAACCACACTAACACACGCAATGCCACACTACAACACTAGCAAATACCAAGGAAACCACATTAACACACGCAATGCCACACTACAACACTAGCAAATACCAAGGAAACCACACTAACACACGCAATGCCACACTACAACACTAGCAAATACCAAGGAAACCACACTAACACACGCCATGCCACACTACAACACTAGCAAATACCAAGGAAACCACACTAACACACGCCATGCCACACTACAACACTAGCAAATACCAAGGAACCACATTAACACACATGCCACACTACAACATCAACACAAACACACGATACACTACAACACTAGCAAATACCAAGGAAAACACACTAACACACGCCATGCCACACTACAACACTAGCAAATACCAAGGAAACCACACTAACACACGCCATGCCACACTACAACACTAGCAAATACCAAGGAAAACACACTAACACACGCCATGCCACACTACAACACTAGCAAAATACCAAGGGAAAACACTAACACACGCCATGCTACACACTACAACACTAGCAAATAACCAGGAAACCACACTAACACACGCCAATGCCACACTACAACACTAGCAAATACAAGGCACACAGCAACCACACCCACACTAGCAATACCACACTAACACACACACACTAGCAAATACCAAGGAAACCACACTAACACACGCCATGCCACACTACAACACTAGCAAATACCAAGGAAAACCACATTAACACACGCAATGCCACACTACAACACTAGCAAATACCAAGGAAACCACATTAACACACGCCATGCCACACTACAACACTAGCAAATACCAAGGAAACCACACTAACACACGCCTTGCCACACTACAACACTAGCAAATACCAAGGAAACCACACTAACACACGCCATGCCACACTACAACACTAGCAAATACCAAGGAAACCACACTAACACACGCCATGCCACACTACAACACTAGCAAATACCAAGGAAACCACACTAACACACGCAATGCCACACTACAACACTAGCAAATACCAAGGAAACCACATTAACACACGCAATGCCACACTACAACACTAGCAAATACCAAGGAAACCACACTAACACACGCCATGCCACACTACAACACTAGCAAATACCAAGGAAACCACACTAACACACGCCATGCCACACTACAACACTAGCAAATACCAAGGAAACACACATAACACGCCATGCCACAACACACTAGCATGAAACCACCACACTACAACACTAGCAAATTACCAAGGAAAACCACATTACAAACACACGCCATGGCCACACTACAACACTAGCAAAATACATTAACAAGGCCACACTACAACCACATTAACACACGCCATGCCACACTACAACACTAGCAAATACCAAGGAAACCACACTAACACACGCCATGCCACACTACAACACTAGCAAATACCAAGGAAACCACACTAACACACGCCATGCCACACTACAACACTAGCAAATACCAAGGAAACCACATTAACACACGCCATGCCACACTACAACACTAGCAAATACCAAGGAAACCAACCACATTGCCAACCACAAATGCCACACTACAACACTAGCAAATACCAAGGAAACCACACTAACACACGCAATGCCACACTACAACACTAGCAAATACCAAGGAAACCACACTAACACACGCCATGCCACACTACAACACTAGCAAAATACCAAGGAAACCACATTAACACACGCCATGCCACACTACAACACTAGCAAATACCAAGGAAACCACATTAACACACGCCATGCCACACTACAACACTAGCAAATACCAAGGAAACCACACTAACACACGCCATGCCACACTACAACACTAGCAAATACCAAGGAAACCACACTAACACACGCCATGCCACACTACAACACTAGCAAATACCAAGGAAACCACATTAACACACGCCATGCCACACTACAACACTAGCAAATACCAAGGAAACCACATTAACACACGCCATGCCACACTACAACACTAGCAAATACCAAGGAAACCACACTAATATGCCACACTACAACACTAGCAAATACCAAAGGAAACCACACTAACACACGCCATGCCACACTACAACACTAGCAAATACCAAGGAAACCACATTAACACACGCCATGCCACACTACAACACTAGCAAATACCAAGGAAACCACACTAACACACGCCATGCCACACTACAACACTAGCAAATACCAAGGAAACCACACTAACACACGCAATGCCACACTACAACACTAGCAAATACCAAGGAAACCACACTAACACACGCCATGCCACACTACAACACTAGCAAATACCAAGGAACACCGCCATGCCGGACACATTACTAGCAAATACCAAGGAAACCACACTAACACACGCAATGCCACACTACAACACTAGCAAATACCAAGGAAAACACACTAACACACGCAATGCTACACTACAACACTAGCAAATACCAAGGAAACCACACTAACACACGCCATGCCACACTACACACACTAGCAAATACCAAGGAAACCACACTAATATGCCACACTACAACACTAGCAAATACCAAGGAAACCACACTAACACACGCAATGCCACACTACAACACTAGCAAATACCAAGGAAACCACACTAACACACGCCATGCCACACTACAACACTAGCAAATACCAAGGAAACCACATTAACACACGCCATGCCACACTACAACACTAGCAAATACCAAGGAAACCACACTAACACATGCAATGCCACACTACAACACTAGCAAATACCAAGGAAAACACACTAACACACGCATGCCACACTACAAACACTAGCAAATACCAAGGAAACACATTAACACAACGCCATGCCACACTACAACACTAGCAAATACCAAGGCACACTAACACACGCCCATGCCAACACTACAAACACAGCCAATACCAAGGAAACCACACTAACACACGCCATGCCACACTACAACACTAGCAAATACCAAGGAAACCACACTAACACACGCCATGCCACACTACAACACTAGCAAATACCAAGGAAACCACATTAACACACGATGCATGCACACTACAACACTAGCAAATACCAAGACACGCAAAACACAACACTAGCTACACACACGCCATGCCACACTACAACACTAGCAAATACCAAGGAAACCACACTAACACACGCCATGCCACACTACAACACTAGCAAATACCAAGGAAACCACACTAACACACGCAATGCCACACTACAACACTAGCAAATACCAAGGAAACCACACTAACACACGCAATGCCACACTACAACACTAGCAAATACCAAGGAAACCACACTAACACACGCCATGCCACACTACAACACTAGCAAATACCAAGGAAACACACTAACACACGCCATGCCACACTACAAACACCTAGCAAATACCAAGGAAACCACATTAACACACGCAATGCCACACTACAACACTAGCAAATACCAAGGAAACCACACTAACACACGCCATGCCACACTACAACACTAGCAAATACCAAGGAAACCACACTAACACACGCAATGCCACACTACAACACTAGCAAATACCAAGAACCACAAACACACGCCATGCCACACTACAACACTAGCAAATACCAAGGAAACCACACTAACACACGCCATGCCACACTACAACACTAGCAAATACCAGGAAACCACATTACACGCCATGCCACACTACAGAAAAACACTAGCAAATACCAAGGAAACCACATAACACACGCCATGCCCACACTACAACACTACAATACCAAGAAACCACTAACACACATGGCCATGCCACTACTACAACACTAAAATTAACACACAATGAAAACAACACAACACAGCAAATACATTAACACACTAGTACCAAGGCACTTAACACACGCCATGCCCAACACTACAACACACACTAGCAAATACCAAGGAACACACTACACACGCCATCACACTTTACAAACACTAGCAAATACCAAGGAACCACACACACACGCCATGCCACCTACAAACACTAGCAATACCAAGGAAAACCACATTCACACGCAATGCCACACTACAACACTAGCAAATACCAAGGAAAACACACTAACACACCATGCACACTAACAACACTAGCACCAAAGGGAAACCACATTACACACGCATGCCACACTACAACACTAGCAAATACCAGGAAACCACACTTACAACACTAGCAAATACCAAGGAAACCACACTAACCACAATGCCACACTACAACACTAGCAAATACCAAGGACACACAACAACACACGCATGCCACACTACAACACTAGCAAATACAAGGAACACACTAACACACGCCTGCACACTACAACACTAGCAAATACAAGGAAACCACTTAACAACGCCATGCCACAACTACAACACTAGCAAATACCAGGCAATGCCACACTACAACACTAGCAAATACCAAGGAAACACCACACATAAACACGGCCATGCCACACACTACAACACTAGCAAATACCAAGGAAAACACACTAACACACGCCATGCACACTACAACACTAGCAAATACCAAGGAAACCACACTAACACACGCCATGCCACACACTACACCACTAGGCAAATACCAAGGAAACCCACATTAACACACGCCATGCCAACTACAACACTAGCAAATACCAAGGAAACACACTAACACACGCATGCCACATACACACACTAGCAAATACCAAGGAAACCACATTAACACACGCCATGCCACACTACAACACTAGCAAATACCAAGGAAACCACATCTAACACACATGCCACACTACAACACTAGCAAATACCAAGGAAACCACATTAACACACGCAATGCCACACTACAACACTAGCAAATACCAAGGAAACACACTAACACACGCATGCCACACTACAACACTAGCAAATACCAAGAACCACACATTAAAACACACAGGCCATGCCACACTACAACAACTAGCAAATACCAAGGAAACCACACTAACACACGCCATGCCACACACTACAACACTAGCAAATACCAAGGAAACCACACTAACACACAAGGCCATGCCACACTACAACACTAGCAAATACCAAGGAAACACACATTAACACACGCCATGCCACACTACAACACTAGCAAATACAAGGAAAAAATACCAAGGAAACCACACATTACAAACACACGCCTAAATGCAACACACTACAACACTAGCAAATACCAAGGAAAACACACATTACCAAGAAACACACACGCCATGCCACACTACAACACTAGCAAATACCAAGGAAACCACACTAACACACGCCATGCCACACTACAACACTAGCAAATACCAAGGAAACCACACTAACACACGCCATGCCACACTACAACACTAGCAAATACCAAGGAAAACACACTAACACACGCCATGCCACACTACAACACTAGCAAATACAAAGGAAAAACACCATGCCAGCACTAACACACGCCAACTGCAATGCACACTACAACACTAGCAAATACCAAGGAAACCACACTAACACACGCCATGCCACACTACAAACACTAGCAAATACCAAGGGAAACCACACTAACACACGCCATGCCACACTACAACACTAGCAAATACCAAGGAAAACACTAACACACGCAATGCCACACATACAACACTAGCAAATACAAGGAAACCACACTAAACACACGCAATGCCACACACAACACTAGCAAATACCAAGGAAACCACACATTAACACACGCCATGCCACACTACAAACAACACTAGCAAATACCAAAAAAAACACCCACTAACACACGGCCACACTAACAACACTAGCAATACCAAGGAAACCACATTAACACACGCCATGCCCAATACACTACAACACTAGCAAATACCAAGGAAACACACAACACACGCATGCCACACTACAACTACTAGCTAAAAATAACCCGAAACCACATAAGAATACCACACTAACTACACAGGCCATGCCACACTACAACACTAGCAAAATACCAAGGAAACCACAATTAACTAACACACGCAACAGAAGGCAAAACACATCCACTACAACACTAGCAAATACCAAGGAAACCACATTAACACCGCCAATGCCACACTACAACACTAGCAAATACCAAGGAAACCACACAACACACGCAATGCCACACTACAACACTCAAACAAATACCAAGGAAACCACACTAACACACGCCATGCCACATACAACACTAGCAAATACCAAGGAAACCACAAAACACGCCAATGCCACACTACAACACTAGCAAATACCGGAAAACACACTAACACACGCAATGCCACACTACAACACTAGCAAATACCAAGGACACACTAACCACACGCCTATGCCACACTACAACACTAGCAAATACCAAGGAAACCACACTAAACACACGCCATGCCACAGCTACAACACTAGCAAATACCAAGGAAAAACACACTAAACACAATGCTACACTACAAACACTAGCAAAACCAAGGAAAACCACACATTAACTACACGCAATGCCACACTACAACACTAGCAATACCAAGGAAACCACATTAACCAAGGAAACCACACTAACACACAATGCCACACTACAATCATGCCCACTACAACACTAGCAAATACCAAGGAAACCACACTAACACACGCCATGCCACACTACAACACTAGCAAATACCAAGGAAACAAACCACATTAACACACGCAACTAACACAATGCCACACTACAACACTAGCAAATACCAAGGAAACCACACTAACACACGCTAATGCCACACTACAACACTAGCAAATACCAAGAAACCACACCTAACACACGCAATGCCACACTACAACACTAGCAAATACCAAGGAAACCACATTAACACACGCCATGCCACACTTACAACACTAGGCAAATACCAAGGGAAAACCACTAACAACATGCAATGCTAATATGATACACTACAACACTAGCAAATACCAAGGAAACCACAAAACAACGCAATGCCACACACTCACACACATATGAAAACCACTAAACACACCCTTACAACACTAGCAAAATACCAAGGAAACCACACTAACACACGCCAATGCACACTACAAACACTAGCAAATACAAGGTAAACCCACTATAACACACGCATACACTACAACACTAGCAAATACCAAGGAAAATACCACATGCCAACATAACAACATCTAAGCAAAACCACACTAACACACGCTAGCAAATACCAAGGAAACCACACTACAACACTAGCAAATACCAAGGAAAACCACACTAACACACGCACGCCATGCCACACTAAACACTAGCAAATACCACGCAAAGTAAACACACTAGAAACACACACACACACGCATGCCACACTTACAACACTAGCAAATTACCAAGGACAACCACATTAAACACAAAACGACCAATGCCACACTACAACACTAGCAAATACCAAGGAAACCACACTAACACACACGCATGCCACACTACAACACTAGCAAATACCAAGGAAAACCACACTAACACACACGCCATGCCACACTACAACACTAGCAAATCCAAGGAAACGAAACACACTACAACACACGCAAATACAAGGAAACCACACACATGCCAATGCCACACTACAACACTAGCAAATACCAAGGAAACCACATTAACACACGCCATGCCACACTACAACACTAGCAAATACCAAGGAAACCACACTAACACACGCCATGCCACACTACAACACTAGCAAATACCAAGGAAACCACATTAACACACGCCCATGCCACACTACAACACTAGCAAATACCAAGGAAAACACACTAACACACGCCATGCCACACTACAACACTAGCAAATACCAAGGAAACCACACTAACACACGCCATGCCACACTACAACACTAGCAAATACCAAGGAAACCACACTAACACACGCCATGCCACACTACAACACTAGCAAATACCAAGGAAACCACACTAACACACGCAATGCCACACTACAACACTAGCAAATACCAAGGAAAACTACACACAAATAACACACGCCATGCCACACTACAACACTAGCAAATACCAAGGAATACACACATTAACACACGCCATGCCCACACTACAACACTAGCAAATACCAAGGAAACACACCCATCCACACTACCAACACTAGCAAATACCAAGGAAACCACATTAACACACGCCCATGGCCACACTACAACACTAGCAAATACCAAGGAAAAACCAACACTACACACGCCATGCCACACTACAACACTAGCAAATACCAAGGAAACCACACTAACACACGCCATGCCACACTACAACACTAGCAAATACCAAGGAAACCACATTAACACACGCAATGCCACACTACAACACTAGCAAATACCAAGGACGCAACAAAACACTAACACACCCAAATGAAACCACCACACTACAAACACTAGCAAATACCAAGGAAACCACACTAACACACGCCATGCCACACTACAACACTAGCAAATACCAAGGAAACCACATTAACACACGCAATGCTACACTACAACACTAGCAAATACCAAGGAAACCACATTAACACACGCCATGCCACACTACAAACACTAGCACTACAAGAAAACAAATACCAAGGAAAACTAACACAATCTAATACACACTACAACACTAGCAAATACCACAGGAAACCACACTAACACACGCATGCCACACTACAACACTAGCAAATACCAAGGAAACACACTAACACACGCCATGCCACTTACAACACTAGCAAATACCAAGGAAACCACACTAACACACGCCATGCCACACTACAACACTAGCAAATACCAAGGAAACCACACTAACACACGCCATGCCACACTACAACACTAGCAAATACCAAGGAAACCACACTAAACGACACGCCATGCACACTACACACTAGCAAATACCAAGGAACCACATTAACACACTGCATGCCACACTACAACACTAGCAAATACCAGGAACCACATTAACACACGCCATACACTACAACACTAGCAATACCAAAGGAAACCACATTAACACACGCATGCCACACTACAACACTAGCAAATACCAAGGAAACCACCTAACACACGCCATGCCACACTACAACACTAGCAAATACCAAGGAAACCCACTAACACACGCCATGCCACACTACACACTAGCAAATACAAGGAAACCACATACACACGCCATGCCACACTACAACATAGCAAATACCAAGAAACCACATTAACAACAATGGCCACACTACAACACTAGCAAATACCAAGGAAACCCACTAACACACGCCATGCCACACTACAACACTAGCAAATACCAAGGAAACCACACTAACACACGCCATGCCACACTACAACACTAGCAAATACCAAGGAACCACACTAACACACGCAATGCCACACTACAACACTAGCAAAATACCAAGAAAACTAACACACACTACACTCACATTAACACACGCCATGCCACAACAACACTAGCAAATAACCAAGGAAACCACACTACACGCCATGCCACACTACAAGGATTAACCACTAGCACCAAGCCCACCCCCCCCATTAACACACGCTAAACCACACAACTACAAACACTAGCCACACTACACACACCAAGGAACCCACCACAACAGCAGCAAATTACACAAACCACAAGGCCAACACTACAACACTAGCAAAATACAAAGAGAACCACTACCACGCATTGCTGAACACACTAGCAAATACCTAGAAACACTTAACACAGCGGCCTGCGACACGTACAATAGCATACCAAAGGAACCACACTGAATATGATACACTAACACTACGCAAATACCAAGGAAACCAACACTAACACCGCATGCCACACATACAACACTAGCAAATACCAAGGAAAACCACTAGTAAAACCACACGCCATGCACCCACACTCAACAATATACTTAAATAGCAAATAAAGGAATACACCGACTAACACACGCCATGCACACTACAAAAGCACAATACCGAATGGAAAACGCGCACTACGCACATGCCAAACAACTACACACTAGCAAATACCAACAAGGGAAACCACACTAACACACGCCATGCCACACTACAACACTAGCAAATACAAAGGGAAAAACACACTATTACACACACGCAATGGCCAACACTACACCAGACACCAATGAAACAACACACTGCCCAATGCTACACTACAAAACACTAGCAAATACCAAGGAAACCACACTAACACAATTTCACACGCCATTGACCACACTACTAAGATACCAAGGAGGAAACCACTTAACACTGCAAATACCAAGGAAACCACACCACTAACACACGTCCCCATGCCACACTACCAACACTAGCAAATTTATCCAAGGAAACCCACACTAACATTACTGATTACCGCCATGCCACCATCTACAACACTAGCAAATACCGAAGGAAACCACGTATTAACACACCAACATAACACACGCAATAATGCCACCACTAACACACGCCATTGCCACACTACACACTAGCAAATACCAAGGGAAACCACACTAACAACACGCCGTAATTGCCACCACTACAACACTTAGCAATACCAAGGGCTAGCACTGAAACAGTACGCTCATGCCACATACACACGAGCAAATACCAAAAAAGCCAGAAGACAAACAACTAGCATGGGTCAAATACGCAAGGGAAACCACCACTACACACGCCATTGCCAGCACTACAACACTAGCAAATACCAAAAGGGAAACCACACATTAACACACGCTCAATGCCACACTACAACACCTTAGCAAATACCAAGGAACACCTAACGACACGCAATCCTACACTAGCAAGACAGCTGAAGGCAAGACTGAGCCAAGGGAAAACACAACTAAACGACACGCCATGCTACACTAACAACACTAGCAGATACCAAAGAAACACACAGTTAACACACGCCGATGGCCAAAACAAATACGCCATTACCAAGGAAACCATCTAAATATGAATTACCTCATATACACTAGCATAATACCAAGGGAAACCACACTAACACACGCATGCCACACTACAACACTAGCAAATACCAAGGAAACACACAACACACGCCATGCCACACACAACAACTAGCAAATACCAAGGAAAACACCACTAACACACGCCATGCCACACTACAACACTAGCAAATACCAAGGAAACCGCCGACTAATATGATACACTACAAACTAGCAATACCCAAGGAAAACAACACACGCCATGCCACACTAACAACAACACTAGCAAATACCAAGGGAAACCACAAAAGACTAACACACGCTCATGCACATACAGACACTAGCAAGTGACCAAGGGATAACCACTCAACACCTATGCAATGCACAACTTACAACACTAGCAAAAGTAACAAAGGAAAACCACACTAACCAATTAGACACCGCCATGCCACACTACAACACTACAAGGACCAAGGAACCACATAACAGCGCCCACCAATGCGACACTACACAGCACATATCACCAAGGAAAACACACCCCACTAAGCACACCGACAACGCAATGCCTACAACATTCAGACCAACACTAGCAGATAACAGGAAAACACACCTAACACACGCACTTGCTTACACTGACAACACTACGCACGATACCACAGGAAACACACACTAACACACGCCATGCCAACCTACACACCATGTACCAAGCACCCCTAACAACGCAATTTGCACACTACAAATAGGAACCACCCCACTAACACACGGCTAACTCGTTAACACGACGACACAATCGCTACACTACAACACTGAGCAAAATACCAAGGAAAACACGCCCCACTTAACACAACGCAACTGCACACTCCACAACACTCACCCAAGCGAAACCACTAATCGAACTACAACACCCAAATTCACCAAACGGTACCCCACACAGGCCACACTACACAATACCAAGGAAACCACACTAACACACCGCCCGCATGCTCAACCAAGGAACAGAAACGGTAGACCACAACAGCCCACATCTACCAAGGAAACCAAGCTAAACACAAGCCTTGCGCACGAGGCCTCACAACGGACTGTAGCAACTACCAAAGGGGAAGAACCACAGGAAACAATATTACCAGGCATACTACCGGAAGTTGCGTTACCGCCATACCCCACCACACGCCATGCACCACCGAAACACTCAGCAAGCACTCAATCAACCCTAGGAACACCACACTAACAACGCCATGACGCCCCTGCCCCCCCTACATACACTAGCAAATACCCAAGGACAACCACCCCCACCCCCCTACACACCCCGCCCCCCTACATGCCAAACCACAGCGCAAATAACCACAGGAAACACACGGCAACATGCCAACTACCCTACAACACTGCAGCAATAACCAAGAAAACCGTAAACCCCCATTAACACACGCGCCATGCCACCCTACACACACTAGCATAATTACCAAGGAAACAGACCAACACACCATGGCTAACACCACGCCCATGCCACACTACCGCAGCCAACTACCCCACATACACCACCCGCCCCCAGCCACCAAATACAAGTGACAAGGAACTACCAGAGGAAACCCATGAGCACTACCGACACCGGGGCAACGCCATGCCACACTACAACACTAGAGACATACCAAGGAACAACCACAAACAATCGCGGATACCATGGGAGAAATACAAAGGAAACCACACGTAAACACACGCCATGCCACTAACTATAATACTAGTCACTAGCAAATACCAAGGAAACACACATTAACACACGCGCATGCCACATCTACAACACTAGCAAAGTTACCAAGGAAACCACACTAACACACGCCAATGCCACCTAAACACTAGCAATATCCAAAGGCAAATACCAAGGAACCGACAACTTAACACACACGCCAATGCCAGCTAACACTACACAGTACACTAGCAAATACCAAGGAAACCACATTAACCACACGGCATGCCACACTACACACATTGACAAATACCAAGGAAACCACATAGGACTAAACACACCATGCCCCACCAGCTACAACACTGCAAATACCAAGTGAAAACACCACTAACCACGCCATGCCACACTACAACACTAGCCAAATACCAGAGGAAACCACACTAACACACGCCATGCCGACACTGTACAAGATACGCTGAGCAATACCAAGGGAAACCACAGTTAACACCGCCATGCAACATTACATACACAGCAAATACAAGAAACCAGTGCCAGCAACACACAACCACTAACAACACTAGCAAATGACGGGTAAGGGAAACACAGTTAACACAGGTGGAAGGGGCGGCCATGCCAGTCTACAAACAGCTAGCATAATTATCGCAAAGTACACCGAAGGAAAGACCGACACAGGATTAAACATACTACTAGCAACACTACAAATACCCACACCGGGAAAACTCACTAACTACAATGCCACACTACAACACTTAGCAAGATACAAGGAAAACACACTAAACACACGCCATGCCACACTACAACAGAGAAGACAAAGGAAAAACACGGACTAACACACGCACACATGCCCACACCACAACACTAGCAAATATCAAGGAACAAAGCTCAAACTAAGCAGGCACACATTTGCCACACTTCAACATATCTAGCATAGCAAATGCCAAGGGAAAACAAGGCTAACACCGCCATGCCCACACACCCTACCACTAAGGACACATCATGCTAAACCCAACACGTACACCCAATCAAGACATGACTACCACTAACAAAACTAGACACAGAGCAAATACCAGGAGAAAGACGCACCTAACACACCATGGCACACCTAACACACTAGCAAAATACCAAGGAAACCACACTAACACACGCCCATGCCACATACAACACTAGCAAATATCCAAGGACAACCACACTAGACACACGCCATGCCAGACTACAGACACACTAGCAAATACAAGAAAGCACAACAACACTAAAACGCCATGCCCACAGCTACAACACACTAGCAAAGCGAAACCAACTAACACACGAACCATGCCACACTACTAATCAGCAAGGATACCGCACCCTATGACGGTAACACACAGAGAGCAGACATGCCCACTACAACAAACGCCAGAATATCCAAGGCCGGAACCACACTAACACACGCATGTCAAAATGCTACCGAAATACAAGGAGGATAAGGCACTTAAAAACTCACATTAACACACGCCAATGCACACTACTAACACAGCCAGCAATACCAAAGGAAACACGACCACTAACCACCACGCCATGCCACAGCTACAACACTAGCAAATACCAGACCCATGCCACATTGACACAACATACTACCTACCACTAACGAACGCCACAAAGCTACAACACTAGCAATACAAGGAAAAAGACTAACAACGACTAACGCTAGCAAATACCAAGGACAACGCCATGGCACAACCCTACTCAGCAAATACCAAAGGAAACACACACCTGGATGTCAACATTACACTAGAAATACCAAGGGAAACACACTAACACACGCCATGCCACACTACAACACTAGCAAAATTACAACTGGGCCATGCCACACTACAACATAAGCAAATATCGAAGGAAACTACACTAAATCGCCATGACCATACGAACACTAGCAATACCAAGGAATATTTTGACGCCGCACTACAACACACAAATAAAGGATAAACCACACTAAACACATGCCATGCCACACTACAACACTAGCAAATACCAAGGAAACCACACTAACACACGCCATGCCACACTACACACTAGCAAATACCAAAGGAAACCACATTAACACACGCATGCCACACTAACAGAACACAGCAAATACCAAGGAAACCCCACTACACACGCCATGCCACACTACAACACCTAGCAAATACCAAGGGAAACCACACACACGCCATGCCACACTACACACTAGCAAATAGCTAAGGAAACCACACAAACACACGCGAATGCCACACTACAACACTAGCAAATACCAAAGGAAACACACTAACACACGCATGGGCTACAAACTCAGCAAATACCAAGGAGAAACAACTAAGCACACGCAATGCACACATAAACTAGCAATACCAAGAAACCAACTAAACACGCAGATGCCACACTACAACATAGCAATACAAAGGAAAACCACTAACATTTCAACAGCCATGCACACTACAAACACTAGCAAATACCAGGAAACAACTAACACCATGCCACTACACATATACACTAGCAATACGAAGGAAACAGCACTAAAACAACCGCCGATGCCACAAAACACTAGGCAAATACCAAGGAACCACATTAACCATTTCGCATGCACACTACAAAAATAGCAAGAAAATACCACAGTAGACCACACGTAACAAACAGCGCCACTGCCACATACAACACTAGCAAATACCAAGGAACGACTTAAACGGCCATGGTCACACTACAACATATAC